>CALSBV010010659.1:761468-787411 GCA_943590825.1 Bovichtus diacanthus
TGACTCTAATATGTCATCAAAAATATATATATATGGCTTTATCCATCGTCCATCCATCTTTATCCATTTTTCTTCTGGAAATGTAAGAAAACTGAAAAGAAAGTGCCTCATTTGCTCGTTTCAGGTAATCCATAAAATCAGCTACAGTTTGAGACAAGTAATACATGCGGTGATGTTAGAGCATGCTAGGCAACACATGGCCATTTATTTCATTATAATGTCATTTTACATGTCCATTGTTTGGATTTTCATTATTGATGCATTTGGGACGGTTTTGGTGCTACCATTAAATCCTGATTTCAAGACTTGTTTACCATTGTGGAGTTTTTAAGAAATTGAGAAGTTCTTCCAGACTCCAGTTTATTCCATCTAACCTGAATCATTGTGACGTTTTTAAATAAACAAAACGATGCGCATTTTGCCAATTTAAATGATTGAGCTCAGTTTCATGTAGCCTTTGAAAACACTTTTTATGGTTTGTTTTCCCTACTCAGACGCCAGGAAGGTGGAGTTTCCCTACAAGGAAACATAATAAGACCAGAGAGATTACACACACAGGGACGTGTTTGAAAGTCAATTAGTTGTTCTTCTTCTGCGATTACGTGACACAGTAAAACCCCTCTCACCTGACCCGACCTCCAAATGTGTGAAGACAGACTGTTTCCTTTTCATATTTTTCCCCAGTTGTTATGTGGCTTGACTCTGACCTTTGCTCATTCATCAAGAAGTCAGGGTTTGTGAGAGAATTAATTCATCTGGACTATGAAAACACTGTCACACACTGCCACCTGGTGGTCAGACTGCAAACACCACTAAACTGAATGATGGGAATTTAGCTTTTTGGAGGCTGATAGCTGATATTTTCAATCTCAATTATTTATTTGATTGCCTCAATGATTCCTTTCAATAGATGTTTTTCACTCTGTGGAACATATTTATTATGTTGTCTGAGTTTATATTTATGGATTCATTTAACTAAATCTTGTGGTTTTTTTGCACCGTGAGAAGTCCATAGTCAGGATTACATTTATAGAATTTATTTAACGCTTTAAAGCCGTACATTTTTAATTTTAATTAAACTACCACGTTTGAACCTTTTTTATTCTTTTTATGTTGGAAACTCTCAAGTAAAATCCAGAATGAATTTATGTCAACTGATTAATTTATTCCACAGCATGCATTCAACAGAGGGGGGATATATAGAATAAATACTGCTTTTCGATGAGAACTTCATTTACATAAAATCATTAATAATGGACTTTTTGAGTGAATTAATGGGAATATAATATTTAATAAAGATGAACACCAGCCCAAAACATCAGTATAGATTCATTTCAAATGGCTTGTATTCATTAACAGATCAAATAGGACAGAACCACAGTAAGGAGATGTGTTGAGAGATTTATTGCAGTTTATTTCAAGCAATATGAATAACAGCGTGATCACAGCGCCTTGTGAAACACCCAATGTCTCAGATGTGTTCAGTTTTCCCTCGTTTAGGAGCAGAGCAGACAGACAGCAGTGCAGACAGACAGCACTGTGCAGCTTATACTGCAGCAGACAACAGTGTGGTTTCACTATAAATACGTTTAACCCTGAACGGGGATCAGTTTCATAAACCTCTACATCTTTGTGAAGATTTACATTGATGATCAAAACTACTTTTACTTCAATGAATACGTCGTACATTTTCTGTTTTGAGTAGTTTCCAAACTTTCTTACTCTCATGTCTTTTCCCAGCTTCCTGTAGTGAGACGGGACATTCAGATGTCGTGACTGATGGAGAAAAATACATCTTTAACATTGTGTTAAAATACAATTACAGAAAATCTGAAGTGATGAAGCCTGAAGCAACAACTGCAGGATAATATAGCAACTGGAAAATGTAACAAAATCAAATAAATGTTATAACATCATGTCATTAGAGTAACTTATTATACACAAATGATGACTTGAAAATGATAATAAGATGTACATTCTATGCACCTTTTACAATATTAATTAATATTGTTATTGCATTATTGAGAAGCCCTTAAGATGTAATTAAGGGGGGGAATTCAAACCTGCACAGGGGCAGGACCTGGCGGGTGTGACATTATCAGTTAGCACCAATGTGGTTCAACCAAGGTTGTGTTTGTGTGTATGGTATAATGCTAACTAGATTTGGGCAGATTCTTGCAGCGTGCAGCCTCTTTAAAGTCAGTTTATCTGTAGATGTTTTGACAGCAGAGTGACTAACACACAGATAATTAACACCCAACACTGGCAGTCTCCTTTTAGACTACTTTGGGTGATTTGTTTTGATTTGACGGGCTGCCAACTAGCATATAGCTGCTAAAAAGACAGATATTTCTCACCAAAAACAGAACTAAAAGGAGAGTGAATGTTGGACTTAAATTCATCAATGTATCCTAATGAATGCTAGAGTTGTTTTATGTCTGCGGACAACTTTATAAGGTATGTTTACAGCTTGTTGTGCTCCCCCCCATGTGGCCAAGAAATTAATGAACCCATCTTTCAATGGCATAATACAGTCTGACAACTGACTGAAATTAAACCTTAAATATAAATAGGAAAAAAAAAACGGTTTTCCATGAATGCACAGAAGAAGAGGCACTGACGCGAGAGAGTGATACTGTTTCCAGTTGTAAGGCTATTTGTTCGGCTCTGCACACTGAAGGATTTAAACCCAAAGTTCACCAGCACAACAGACAGTCAGTTGTTCTGAATGAAGGTCAAAGGTCAGAGGGACGGTGTGAAAACATGGCTTTGATTAAGCGCTTAATTAAGAGATAAACTTTTCTTGAAACTGCTGATTTGACCCTCTTGCTTCTTTCCTGCTAGGTGATTGTGATGTTTTGAACATAGCATTATGTCATTTTCTACTTTTTGTGTCTTTTTAATGCATTTTGGATTGATCTGTGAATGAAAGGTGCTATACAGATATAGTTGCATTGCCTTCTTTTTTTATGCTGCACCCAATTTAAAAAAGATTTAAAAAATGTATTGTTTGTTCAAAAGTTTGAGAGAACAGATTTTCTGACAAAAATGATGTTGATGCACAAGTGAGTGCAACTTAATTGTTTTGTCATGAATTTGTAACTTCTAAAATGACATTTCGCCCCCAGAACACAAAAAAAACAAAAGAAAAAACATAATTGCTGCTCTGGAGGAAATGAGAAATTAAAATAAATGTTGTTGGAAACCACAATCTCCTTTTGGGACTCAAACAAGATGTGAACAATAAATGTGTTTACAAAAATAAAAGACCCACAAGAACAACTGGTTTTAAGTAACCATAACTATGAACAACTGCAGGAACTCGGGTGTGGAGAATTAAAATTATCCATCTGAGCTGAAAAGATATCAGCTGTGTGTCTCTTCTTCTTCTTCTTCTTCTTCTTCTTCTTCGTCTTCTTCTTTACATATTTGAGAAAACTTTACAGCTCAAGATGAACACAGGAGCTGTGAGGAGAGTCTCACTGAAAAAATACAGGCTGAGAATCTGTGGCTGTTTCTTAGCAGCACTCCCCAAAAATGTGAAATATACAAAACATTAGACACTGATATAACATTTGGATCTGTAAACCGGCATGCAACCCAATAAATGGTTATTTCTTCTTAAACATGCAGTCAGCGATCGTACTTTGTGCCGCACAGTCAGACATCTAGCGAGCTCCTTAACTTATTTACATTAAAACTTTTAAATTGTACTCTAAGAGAAGGCCTACATACAGTGTACACAGCAGTAAGGACCTTAAGCTGCTGTTTCAAGTGTCCACTTCATGAAGCTGAGTCTCAGGACAAAGATCACCTTCTTCACCCTTATTCAAAACAACAGATCATGTGTATTGAGAATCACTTAAAGGGGACAGATCATGAAAATCTCACTTTTTCAGTGCACTGGAGTGCAAAACATATACTGTTCAAACATTGGGCGTTTGTTGGATCCACTTTCTTATACTATTATCCTCTCAGTGACATTCTTCTATAAAATACAGTTTTACATCAAGTGCTTCTAAGCCTCCAACCCTGATTATAAATATACTAATAATCTATAAATTCCGTTTCAGAAACCTGTTGCTACATCGCCGGGAACATTCAGTTTTGAGGTATAGACTTTGATTTCCAAAAACAAAATCCCTAAATCTCGTGCATGCAAACTGAAGGCATCAGACTCTGATATTTTTAAGTCTCAGAAATGAAAAGGATTCAGAACTTTTTCTACATGAGCCCAATTACAACCTGCACACACTAAACAGTCAACATCTTCATCTGTTTTTGAAGACACTCAAATCCTACACGGCATTTTTCTCCCTCTTCTGTCATCAACACCACCTCATCAGAATATCGTACTTCAAAAACTCTCTGAAGCAGACGGCTCACACTTGAGATCAATGTGCCTCTTCGTTTAGAGGCTGCAGACCTGAAAAGCAATCACCCTGAGCCGGTTACAGACACACTTCACAGTCCTAACAGGCAGCCTAGACAAACCCCCGACACCCATCTACTGCACTGACTTAGGGGCAAATAGCTTTGATGCTCTGCAGAGATGTGATGAAGGATGGAAGCAGGGAGCAGGAACAGAGTGTGGAAAACTGTCTATTTACAGGCTGGCTGCAGTTTGCAGCAAGTTTATGTTAATGTAGTGTTAGACCTCTGTTGGTGTGTTTAAATTTTGCCACAAAAAGTCTAAGTGACTGTGAAAACAGTCCATTCTCAAGGTTGTTTTTATCATTTTAAGGCCGCACTTAGAATAGTACAGACATTGGGGACTTAAATTTTGACATTTCAAAAATGTGAATCCAGTTTGCTCTGGAAAAAGTGGTTAGAAAAGAGTCTTTAATTTCCCTTTATGCGAGTGAAATGACTATATCTTATATGCAGGATCAACAAGGCCCTAAATATTCCCATTTCCAGATCCAGACATGACACTAAATACCCTTTGCAGATTCAAAACTACTTGATCATCACTTTTTAAACAAGACGCATGGATTACTAAAGGTACTAAAGGTTGTAACCTTAAATTCCATTACCATTGGTACCATTGGTCACCATTGGTTACCATTGGTTACCATTGGTCACCATTGGTACCATTGGGTACCATTGGTCACCATTGGGTACCATTGGGTACCATTGGTCACCATTGGTTACCATTGGGTACCATTGGTCACCATTGGTCACCATTGGGTACCATTGGTCACCATTGGGTACCATTGGGTACCATTGGTCACCATTGGGTAGCGCGGTCTCTGCATCTTTCGCTGGTACAAAATCAGAAATGTAACTCCCTCCACCTCCCCAGCCTCTTCCCGTATTAGTATTTAATGTTTCTTTATAATATGTTTTAATGCTCATTAAAAGTTGTGCATCTCAAGCGCTGCCTGTGAGCTCGGGACAGCCTGTCAGGCTTTGATTAGATCTGTTCCAGACCATCACATGAGCAGAGCCCTACCGCCAAAATAAAATGCAAAATGCTACAATAAATGGTTAAATCCTTGACATGTGTTCTGACTGAAGTGACCTTCAATTAAGATTTGTTTTAGAGGAAGACAACCGCAACAAATGATTTTAATACTCAAAAAAAAAAACACTGGTATGTCCGCTGCTTCTCTGCCCAGTTTGCTGTTGCACTGGAAGATCAGTGCACATAAGGGGTTAAAAACAATATCTCTTATGTAATTTATGCGTTTGTGTATCCTGCTTTGGTTGTTAAAATAACAGTTTACACACAGATGTTAAAGTTGTTGCTGAAAAAATAAGTCTGGATGCATTCCAGCAGCCGAGGACGGAGGCTCAGTGGGGAGTGGTAGAGAGTGTGGTGAGCCTGGTAAGGACTCAGGAATGAGGGTTTGGGATGAGAAATAACAGAAAATGGAAGCATGGAAGGCTTTAGAGATGACACACACAACCTAAAATGGCTGTGTGGAAGTGATAAGTAACATAGGATGAGCAATGGGAAACATGAGATGTAAAACAGGACAAAAAGATCAAACAAAATCAAACAAAAGAATCTAAGATAAATCATCATTTATTCAACACGTAAAATTTATTTTGTAAATGATCTTTCTGTACATGAACACTTGATTTGTGTTTTTAAAAAAAAGAAAACTGCTTCTTTTTATACATTTGAGAGTAAAGTTTAAATAAAAACAAATCTAGGATCTGTTCTTAAAGAACATCTCCACATTTGGATGAAGAAAAAAATTACTTGGGAAAATTTGATTAAATAAATAAATAACATGACAATTATCTCAAAACCTCCAGTGGGCCAAATATTTTATTGATTTAATGACTATTATTTTTTTTCATTTCAAATATGATTGCATAATTATACAACAACATTTCGCCTCACCTTTCAAACTGAGAAGAGATTTTTCCTGATTTCTGTCTCCGATGTTAGGTTTTTAAAAAAACCTAAAAGATCAACACTGGATTTCTATTATTTATTTTTTTTCAAGAGTACATTTGAAAACTTTGTTTGGGGATTATTATCATGTAAACTAATAGTGACTGCCCAACCTGAGGCTTTTTGACATTTCCAAGGGGAAAAATTACTCTTTACAGTGTGTTCAGACAGAAATTGAAGGATATTTGATTTGCGTCAAATCGTGCCTTTCCATTTCCATTTGAGCGAAAAATTCTCATGTAGCAGGTTTTATGAACCTGAGAGCCGAGAGGAAAAGGGCCAGAGAGTGGAACCAGAGGTTTTAGGGCAACATTTGCTTCGCTTTCTGCCTGAACACACTGTTAGAACAATAAGTTTTCTGTGTAAAAAGATGGTGGCTGCACTATTATTTAAAATGCAGTTGAATGTAGTTTTCTAAACCTGATTAATTTTCAGTTTCGAGAACTGAGAGGTCTGAGCTGTTCCTTTCAAGTCTGTATCAGACTCCTCATCATGTTTCCCTGACTATTGATTCTGATATCATTCTCCAGCTGCCTTTTCTCTGCAACAGTTCTCTCTACTTCCACCTCAAGAGAAAACTCTGATTTTTATATATCCTACAAAAAGTGGCATTCTTCTAGTGATAAAAAGAGCTAGTGCGAGTGTAAAAAGTGGGTACATCGGTCCTAAAACAGTCTCATACAAATAACTACAAGTGCATCACCTCTCAAATTATCAGACTATCAAGAAGAGAAGCATAATGCACACATAACCTTTTGGTTATAACATCTTTTTTTTCACTGGCAGCACACACTTGATCCGCCTCAAAAAGGGAGAAAAATAAAATAAAAATGTACATGATGCATAAATGACTTATTGCTTTAAGTATTTGTTCTTCTAGCACAAAACATCTACAACTTAGTCTCCTCAAACTCAACAGGAATCTTTTAGGACGGTT
Source organism: Bovichtus diacanthus (assembly GCA_943590825.1). Taxonomy (NCBI): domain Eukaryota; kingdom Metazoa; phylum Chordata; class Actinopteri; order Perciformes; family Bovichtidae; genus Bovichtus; species Bovichtus diacanthus. Next base: position 768,815 of record CALSBV010010659.1, read on the forward strand.
TTGTATTGTAGATCACAACAACTTGAGCTCCCTAATGCTACTGAAGCCGCTCACACCACATTCACACCCTGAGTCCAAACAGTTAACGCATACCCACTGTATCAAAAACGAATAGTGCATTTAGACCGTGGAAATACTCAGCGGCGGACAGTCAAAGAATTACAACAGCGAGCTAAAATCAGCCATTTCTTCTTCCAACGAGCATAAAATGTCAAATTGAAGTCACTAAAAGAAAAAAATCAAGAGTTCCTGGTTACTTGACTTTGTTTACAATGAAAATTGACTTATTTAAGCTCGCTGTCAAAATGCTTCTGCTGTAAACTGTATCTCTCCTTTCCTCCTCCCTAAAGTAGACTGTTCTTAAACATGGTGCAACACTGCTGCCAGCGGTGAGCCGTGAACTCTGCTGCACTCCTCACACTGCAGCCAGAGACGACACAATCACAAACTTTCATGCACGGCTGCAGAAGTCTTTGTTTTGGGGGTTTTGTAAATAAGTTTTACGTCTGTATTCAGTGACTGCCATTTGGCATTCTGCTCACTGTATACTCATGTCAGGGTTCCTTCATGTTCTCCATTTCAAAATGTAATTGTTTTCTTCCAGGATTTCTTAAATGCATTTTAAGGTTCGGTTTTCATATATCATAATCATACTCGGGTCGCAGGTGGGAAATATGTCACGTCAACATACCAGTGTATGAAGTGATAGAATAGGCCTACTCTAACACAACATGTGTGAGAATAAACATTTTATTTATGAAGCAATAATGACAAATACTGTCTAGTTCCAGCTTCTCATATATAAGAATTTGTGATTTTCTCTGTCTGTTTCTATATTGAATATCTATAGATTTTGTTCTGTGCAAAACAAGCACTTTAAAGACACTAAGAAATTGTAATGAGTACAAGAACTGAAAAGTTTAGCAGATTAATTGCTTGACAGAAACTAAATACAATTTTTAATTGTTTAAGTCTTTCATCAACCAAAAATGCCAAGCATTCGCTCGTTCCAACTCCTGAATTCTGTATTGCTGATTTGTTTTATATCATTTTTAAGTGAATTTCTTTGGGTTTCCGACTGTTTGTTGATGACAAAGTAAACTTAAAATTATTTGGCTTGGGCGCTCACAGATTGTGATGTGCATTTTTCAAAATGTTCTCACATTTTATAGACTAAATGATGAACAGATTACTGCTTTTTTTTCCCTGGAGCCCTCTGCGTAAACACAGTGGCCTTTTAAGTACAATTTCTCTCTCTGGACCTGCACTGGAACCTTAAGTATTGATCTCTATCAGCCTTACATGCCCTGGTATATGTCACAGTCTGACGTCCCCCACACCCCGACCTTTGGCCCCTTTGTGCCTAGAAACAGTGGCAGTGCTGCTAATGTACACAGCGCTCCTCTGAGCCCGACCACAAACACCACTCTCTCCTGCCAAGTGTAATCGAGAAGTTGTCACAACGCTCCTGTGACGTGTTTACACCGACTGCTGATTTATGCGGCAGAGAGCATGCCATGTCCCGCCGGATTGTCTCCAACCTAAACACAACCCTCCAGTGGAGCTGGCTTTGGCCCATGTATGGGGCGAGTGTTTACCCAGCACCCATCAGCCTGACTGCTCCCAGGCAGCGCAGGGTCTGAACTGGGACAGTGCCTGATGGGACATGAACGAGCGCTTAATCATCCACACGTAGGACAGCGGATTCAGGGAACGGATTAAATGAAGCGTCGTCTTCTCAGCGTTATCTCAAGTACCACTTTATCTTCTAACGTTTACACCTAAACTCTACTCTGGTTACCGTGGAGGAATAACTGTTTGTGTGAGCACAAACTACCCAACATTCAATTCAACAGTACAGGTGCATCAAGCCTTTACAGTCAGTCCACACTGCAAGCAACAGCTGAAGCTACTAACAACTTAATTTAAATTCATAAACAACAGATGTGCCTTGAAAGCTCTAAATTAATATGAAACTAATTACCACCATTCAAAGCTTCCCAGTACATTACAGGGGTTAGTTAAGATGTAAAATAATGAACGTGTTGTCATTAAGTAGAAATGTTATTATCACATTATTTAAACCTTACACATATCATTAAACAGCTTCAGAAAATGAACAGTCAAAACAACTGAGCTTCTTGCACTGTTGAAATTAGCGCTGAAAGAATTTGATTAAACAATCAGTCTATTGAAAATTTGGATAATATAATATATATTTTTACAAGTCATTTATTAAGCATAAAATGGTGAACATAAGTGGTTTCCAAATGTTTTCTTTCTTATCTAATTGTAAATTAAACCCAATGATCATGGACGTTGGTTGGCCCACATTCTTTTACGTTTTATATATTAAACGTACAAAACAAATCAAAATAATCATTAGTTGCAGCCCTAATTGGAATGTGTTGTCAAAAATGCATTGGCCAAGCTGCTTGCAGTGTGAACACAGTTGAATAAATGCCAACAGGCAGCGAGATGAATATAAAGGTCAGTATTTGACTCGATTATTATCCGAAATCGTCACTTTGTCCTTGTTTACAACCGACACACATTCAACGCTGCAGTGCAAATAAAAAAAACTAACTGAGAACTCAGAGTGTGCCTCAAACCACCTGATCTACGACTGAATTCATCCAGACTTCTTTAGCCCAAAACTAAATTATATCAAGTGAATCCTCAGTGAAAAGAAGATCAGAGCTCCACCCTCTCGTTAAAATGCTCAAAAAATAAATATACAACAGTATGTGCTCCATAATATCTGTGTCATGGGAAGGCCACTTTGTATTTAAACTATGGAGGTCAATATTACAAAGGCTATCGCACTACTCACGTGCACAAAATAAACTAGTCAACATTGCCAAAAAGCCACTTTCACCATGAGCAGACAACCTCAAAACAGACAAATAATTTCTGAAACAGAAACAAAACAAAAACTAACTCTACAGCTTGTCACAGCAGCAACAGACCGACACTTGATTAATAGGCTGTTTTTTGTGTCGTTAACTAACTAATTATGATCCACACTGCTCCGAAATATCAGTCGGTCTTAACTGCTTTGTTTGTTTGTTGCTTTTAAGGAATTTTCAAAATATGTTATTAAATGTGCCACAGAGCAACTTTGGCATTTAACAGAGATCTATTGAAAACAACAGGAATAGATATGGAGAACTGTGATAAAATTAGACAACATATTAAGTACAAAATTAAAATTTCGCTACAGTCATTTTTAATATTGATGCTAACTTCTGTCCTTGGCTTTTTGGACAAACATCCAACACATGAATCCTCCATTGACTTACGGTTTATTGGGGATGATGAACGTAAAGCTATGATTTATTTATTTTATTGTTAGAATGAATAATTGGCATTTTTTAAATTCAACTCTTTAAACTCACACATTATTTTATGTTTTTGAATGAATTTCTATGTTGTGTGTAATTATATATTTGGTTGCAGCCACCACTCCATCCTATAGCAAGCAATAAGCTACCCTGTCCAAGTACAATATAGAAAACACAACAGGTATGTGTTATAAGAGTATGATGAATAAACAAAACCAAAAAGAGGGAAATAAATAAATCATAGTGATGATAATGGTTTTTTTACTGTGCAAAATCCAGAAATGATCTTTCATTTCTCTGAGATGATGATGTGAATGAAATGAAAGGCAAGATGGTTCACCTCAAACTTTAAACAATAATTCTCCCTAATATACGTTTTCATCCATTCTCCTTTGCCACCTCTTAAGTTGGGAGAACATCCCTGTCACTGTCGTTTCATGTCATTGTGTTCCCTCTATCAATAAGTTATTTAGTAACAATAACCAAGACCAAAAATCAACATAAAGTACACGATTAGTCCAGAAGAGTAATTTAAGTTTCTATTCTATATAAGCCTTGTTTTTAGATTTTTTTCCAAATTTATGGTGAACGGGGATTTTGTGAAGGCAGCTGTTACCTCTCTTTTTCTCTCTCTGGTGTCCAGAGATTTCTGTGACCAGGTACCAGTTAGTGGTCTTTTTTTTTTTGTGCTATGTATGTTTATGGAAAATGGGAAACGAGTTAGCTGTTGAGCGTGGCTGCCTCCTTCTCAGCCTTCTCTTTGGCCTTTTCCTTCTCTATCAGCTTCTCCTCCTTCTGCAGCATCACCATGATGTCAGCCACCTGAGTGGTGGAGATGTCGATGTCCTCCTTGTCGATCAGTTCCACCACCTAGTACAAGACAAAAGGAAGTCATTAAAGCCTTTAACAACTTGGCTTCAAATCTCAAGTATTTCTACATACCATTACAATCCACGGCAAAATAAGCAACTGTTAAGGTTAAAAGAAACAACTGCGGTAAACTGCCATAGGTAATAATTATGAACTGTTTAAAAGTCAAAAACTCAGCTAATCTAGCTGTACCCTATCAGATTTAGCTGGCAAAAAATGCCAACGACGTCCACCCTCTTCAAACCATTAAGAGAAACCCAAATACAGAAATTTGCCATGTGAAATAACCCAAACTGTTATAATGTTGGCAACAAAAAAAAAGAGAAAAGTGTTCATTGCTCACAGTAAGAAGCTGAATTGAGAAAAATATGTTTTCAGGGCCATTAAGACATTTGGAATAGAGTCATTACTGGTAATGACTGTATGAGCTCAAGGTTAGTTTTCAGAGTTCAGTAGCTCCATAACAAACACATTTTTTGTACCTTTGTTTTTTTTCTTTAAAACAAACTCAAAAAGAGCTGTTATTCTATAATAATTTAAGAAAAAGACACCACAAATCAGGGGAGTATTTCTCCTTTTCCGTCTTCCTGTCAACGTACTTTGATAACGTCATCGATGTCGATCTTGCCGTCCTTGTTGTCGTCGAGAGAATCGGCGATGCTCTGCAGCTTGTGCTCTGGAATGTTCTGGATCTGCCGCATGACGCTGATCAGCTCGTCGATGCTGATGAGGTTCTCCCTGAAGGTGTAGAACAGACTGCATACAGGAAACGGTATGTAACAAAATGCAATTAAAAATGCGGTGGAGAAGTCAATGTGCTGCATTTCAAGGTTCCCAGATCACACCAATCAAACTGATTTTCAAGCTTCATTGATTAGAATAAATTATGGTCAAAATTGCCTCGAAGTTAATCCATGCTCAAAATTCTACTTTAATCGATTTGTTTTTAAAGCTGGTAAAATTGTTTAAAGCTGAATCAATATAACCATTTTGATACCTTTTTTATTCTTATATAAAAATAATGTCCTATACATTGTTAAATCAGAAAAATACTATTTGTTTATCCTCAGTAAAGGTTATACATACCTGATAAACAAATACAGTTTGGACTGTAAGTCTTTCGAATCAAGCACTTTCAGTTAGATCTTCGTATTCAATCTGATTTCATTCATTAAGGAACATAAACTGTTTATTAAAGTGGGGGCACAGCAACCAGTGGGGAGCACGGTGGTGTATGGAGCAGAAATAGAAGCTGGTTGATCCTTTTTATAGCAAAATTTTAGCAGCCTACATGATGCAATGTTAGCATTTAGCAAGCAAGCAAATGGCGGTTTACTACAGTTCAGCTTACCTTGCAGCATCCCTATGTTTAGTAAAGAATAATCTGTAAAATTTCAAATAAATTAGGATTTGCTTTTACAATTGTAAACTATTAACTGGCATAATAACTGACATTATATGTTTGTTTATTTTTCCTGGGAAACCTATTGTTCTTTGTTTTATCTCCAACATCATTTTACAATGAAAGTAATGATGATGAAGATGATGGTAGTTACATTATAAAAGTCCAGTATAAAAACTGATCACTGCTATAAAAAAAATAAAAAAACAAGACATACACTTTATAAATCGCCACTGAAAATAGTCCCCAACAAATAAACACTTTCTTCCTGTTTTTGTATTTTTTGATTTAAAAACTGCAGTGACCAGCTGTAAGAAATTACTGAGCCTTTATTAAATTGAAATTATACATATTTGTGACCTGATTTTTAAGGTGTGTGACTTCAGTAGAAACACTTGCTGACAGTGTAAACAGGGTAAAGGGGTCGTAAAGTATTGAGGGACAGACTAACATAATGTTTGTTCTGATCTTTTCAGGGGATTTGCTGACAATATCAATAATTTAGAATATCGTCAGCCCTTTACTTTAAACCTGTGTTAATCTGAACCACCACAGACAGCAGTGCAGTGGTTAAAATAACATATTCTTACCCAACAGGTGGGCTGTTTCCACTGTCCATCTGTCCGTCCAGGATGACCTTGTCCTTCTCCAGCTCCCCGATGATCTTGCCAATGCGACCGATCATGCGGTTTACTCTCTTAGACAGACGCTGGCTCGCCTTTGACTCCTCTAGCGCCTTTTCTTGGCCGGTCATAGAAAGCTCCTTCTTTATCTCTTCCAGATCCTGGAAAACGCATATGAATACACACTTGAAATACAACAGACTCTTTAAACCTCTAAAACATTTGAATGGCAATGAACTTTAAGTCTTGTCTCTCTGCAATAACTACGAGTCTAAGACAGAAACCTCGTTGTATTCCTGGACATCGTCTTTCAGTTCTTCAAGCTCTTCTTTCTCCAGAGTCAACAGCCTCTTCTGCCCCTTCAGCTTTGAGCATGCATCACTCAACAGATCAATCTCTTCTTTGGTGATCTCCTCACCCTGAAACACAAACACACGATTGAAAAAAAAAGCTCCTAAATGTCAGAAATCATATCCTCTACTTGGTTAAAACTTCTGTTACATTGTTTTAGTTTTACATACAATATGTACAATAAGAAAGCAAATTAAAAGTCCTTTAAAGACTATTTTTTAGGTACCGAATGATAAACATCTCAGTTTATGGTCATATTTTCCCTCCAAAATGGATTCAAAGTAGGTCAAAAAATGTGTTCACTTAACAAGTAGCACATGTGCATTTTATATACACTTACATAAGAGACTAACCCAAACACACATAATGGGTAAAAGAGGGAAGCTCTAGAGGACACTGGGATACTCCTAATAACCCAAAAACCAGCGAGAACTCTGTGGAGCTACAGAGGCTGTTAGCGACAGAGGAAAAGGTTCAACATGGGTCAGTGATACTGCCTGGAAGGATCGACAAGGAAAAGAAAAGGAGAACTCCATAATATAGATGTGGGCCAAACAGAATTTGCAAATCATATTAAGCATTTCTTTCACCAATTCAAAGCACCGGGTGAGAGGTTTTCTTTAATCAGCGAGGAGATCCTAGTAAATGTTGAGCATGACTGACATGGTTTGCTCACACTACAATTTGTTGCATGTTTTTCAAAAAATAGATGCCTATATTAGCCTTAAATGGTCAAAAATATCAGATTCTAGTCAAAAAAGAGAAAAAAATTAGAAAATATAATTTGATTCCGGTCCGATTTGTCTGTTAATTATAGTCTGCTCGTCATCCCACTTGTAAGAACACACAAAGCTAAATATGAGCATTTGTGGTTTTCCCTCACTTGACTGATCAGTCAGGCAATAAAACCTTGTATTTAAGGGTTATTTCCTGTAAATCAGATTATATTCTCACTACTCCTGAACCTGAGATCAAATGGCAGTCTGAAATAATTTTAGAGAATGCAAGTACTGTTTAACCCTCATCTGGGTCTGCTCAGAGAAACACCAGATACTGTGCGTGCGGGGATAAACTGGTATGGATGTGAGGGTCACTTGGGAGGAGACATCGTTAAACCTAACCTGGTAGCGCAGGAATGTCTGCCACTGTTCAAACTGTGTGGTACAGAAGACACAGATGAAAGGTTGCAACATGCGAGTGACAAATAAAATACAGGTAATAATCAGTAAATAAGAAACTATTGAACATTAATGTTTTGTGCTGGTCATAGGTTAGTGGTACTATTACTGAAATAGTCAAAATAAAGTCCTCTGTGACATACATTTTAATTTCTGTTAAAAACATTCTTTGGTATGTCAGTTGAAAAGCTAATGATGTCTTTAAAAAAATATATAGAAAACATTTTCTTTAGTAATGTCCAAGACTGATTTGGGAGATACAAGTAACAAATACAAAACTAATTAAAAGATATGATGACATATTTTAAATTGAAATGCGAAAAAAAGTATTAAATACAATAAAATATATCTGATGCTATAAACAGCTTTAGAGAGGAGTTAGTTGTTTTAGTAATTTCTTTAAGATACTAGTACATATAAATGCATGTAGAAAAGTGACTTCTTTAGAGATTTACCAGAAACCTCCACGTCCAAATTACAACTAAATGTAAATAAAAGTTGTAAATAGTTAACAAAATTCTACTGATCTCAGAGACTGCATGTTTGGAGACTTTACCTTGATTCCTTCAATGACAGGTGCTGTATCCCTCAGTGTCTCTGCCATGTCAGCTTTAACCGGCTCCGCTTCAAACTCCAACTCACCATCCTGTAGGACAGGGATGAGGCAACTGATCAAACAAAGTAATGGACGTGGAAGATGTCATCCCTTATAATCTGTAGGATAATATAAACATGGCTCCTCGTGCATTTAGCTGAAGTTTTCACACCTCATGAGCTGGCGTTGAGACGGGTGTATGAGGCTGGGTATCGTACCAAAACAAGATTACTGAGTACTAAATGTGTCTGTTGTTCACAAGTATTAAAAACTGTTGAGTTCCAAAACTTGGCTCCGAAAACTTTGGTTTTATTGTTATTTCATCAGACATTTGCTAATCTACAGTCAGGATTTTGTAAAGGTTTCTGTATTTTATATTTCTGTTGGTGTCAAGATTGCACTCAGTGAAAACAGGTATTAAACAATATTTACTAAATCTGGTTCTTGTTGAAAGACTAAAGACTAAGAATAAATAAAATGATCAGAGTTGTTACCTTGGCAGCTTTCTCTGCAGCGTCCGCCAACCTCTCCATCTCCCTGTCATTGTTGTCCTGGCGTATGGCCGCCTCCTCCTGTAGCGTCGTCTCCAGCTTCGCCTTATTGTCCACTTTGGAGCGCTCCATCTCTGCCACCATCAACTGGGCCTCCTTAGTCTGGAGGAGAGAATAGGATAGAGCAGAGTAACAAAGTGTTTATTTTTATTTCTCTTTTAAAACCACAAATAAAACAATACATGCCCACAGCTAAAAACCTAATTTCAGACTATGAATGATCCATTCATCATGGCTAACCAGACTACAGTGAAATCAAACATGGCCTCTTGACGTACCACCATCTCGGGCAGCGTCTGCAGTGTTGTCTTCAGCTGGTCGGCGGGGGACAGGGTGTCGGGGAGGAACATGGCTCGAGACAGCAGCAGCAGGGACGTGGGGATCTGCTGGTTCAGATGCAGCTCCAGCCACTACAAGAGCCAGATAGAACATGGCAGAGGTTATGACAGATGTGTGATCCAACATGGAGAACAGTGAGACCATTTCCAATCTCTTTAAACTTCCATAACCACACTGTTTGAATCTAGATAACCTCTGCGAGTGACAGAATAGAAAAAGATGAAAAGAGAATAGAAATATATTTCAGTTTTCAGTTGTTCCCCTGCAGATATAGAGTCCTCTCTGACTCACTAAAGGATCAGATTTGATTTTGAATGTGTATTTTCTCATTTGTTTAATAGAGCATATGCTTTCTATGTCCTTAAAATCAGCGGTCATCAACCTTTTATCACAACAAACCGCTTTCATGCAAGACAATTTTTCTACGGACCGGGGGGGCAGGCATAACAGAACACACAATAAAGTGCAAAACATATAATTTAATGTAAAATGTAAATGTAATTATTCCATTTTATATTAAGCACTTTATTTATATTATTATTACATTGTAATATATATAGTATAATACATAGAAATTTATACCAACACAAAAATAAACTTTTTATTCTTTCTGTGCGGCCCGGTACCAAATGATGCAGAAAATAATCTGAAAATATCCTCCATCTCTTTATGCTGTTGTTACCTGGATGAGTTGTTCTCTCAGACGTTCTTCTGTGACTCCGAGAGATCTCATCCCTCTGACGCGACAGGCTGCCTGCACCTCGTTCACGTTCAAACTCTCCACGCCTTCATCCGCTATCAGCTGGAAAAGTCAACACAGAGCTTGATTAATGATTCAATGCCTTCCATTTTAATTGTGTCAAACAATGTAAAATGAAATGTAAAGAGAAAGTTATAATGCAAGTATGTTTAACTACAAGAGTGCTGTACCTATAACCTCTGACCAATTTCTCATTTTACTGTTTATAAAAATGTAGCTGTCTGTTGAACTTTGCTCATGATAAGAGGAAATGTGGTGGAGCTTGATGTTCATACCTTGTCATCTGCACGGATGGCCCTCAGCTTCATGATGAGCTGGAAGCGGAGGAAGTTATTGGTCCCGATGGACTGGAGCTCCAGGAGACGGCAGAGAGCCACCAGCTGAGGTCGGGTCAGGTTGTCCAGAGTCAGCTCGTCCTCGAACAGTTTGGAGAATTTGATGATCTGCTCATTACTGGGCCGTTCTCCAGAGTCCCGTATCTACAAATACATGTATAACTTGTAAATAGTTCTGGATGAGGGAAGTCTGGAAGTTAAAGCAGCCCAGACTTTAATGCAAAAATATAAAAATATATCCGTTTTAAAAACCTAAATGACGAGGTGAGACTACAACAGATTTTCTAACCAAGAGCCCTAATTACGCTCTATTTTCTCACTTTTTCAGGTCCCTTCTCCACCTCGAGAATATAAATACATTTAAGTTTCATTTCAATCTTTCCTACTTTGTACTGCAACTGCTGCACAACAAATTACTTATCTTATTGCAGCTTAACTTACAACAGTGTAAAATGAAGTTATTAGAATGATAACTGAAATGTCATGTTACATTTATGACCACATTTTTTAAAACTTATGTAAAATACACATAAGTGGAAACATTTCATTATTTCTACCACCAGAGGGCAGTACTTAGGCCTCAGTAAACACTGACACCAACCTTCTGGAAGAAGGTGGAGAACTCCTCCGTCACGTTGCCCTGGTCAGCCTTGTTCCGTAGAGCGATCTCTTCGATGGTGTCCTGCAAGAACTTGGCCATCTCCAGTTTGACTCTCAGCTCTGTTTTCAACCTCTCCTCCTAAAAAACAAATTCAACGTGGTGTAAAAAGCAATTCCCTTTTCTTTATAAAAACAATAATGAAAACTGTTGTTATAAACTATGGGAAGAAATGGGATGAAATAAAAAAATCAACTATAATATACTATCAATAGCAGTCTTACAGTATTGTTTTAAACTATACAATTTGTCAGAATACATTGTTAATTTAATAACAATGTATGCAACAATACCACCAGGATAATGTATTTTACAATGATTGTGCCTTGGTTTAAATTGGCAGTGAAAGGAAAAGAAAAAAAACAAACAAATAAAAATAAATACACGAGGAAAATAGAATTGGGAATTCAAATGTGTTAAAACAAGGACATTTAAAGTGCATAATCATAAGCAAACGTAAACAGTACAGAACAACAGATCATGGATCCTGTGCTGTGGATCAGACTGTAATTAGGATTAACCAAAAGTCCAGAAAATAATCAGCAGATGAATCAATGATGAAAATAATTGTTAGTTGCAGCCTTTAAGCTACTGTCTCAAACCACACTGTCACACAATGTAAACTGGACTAAAATCTATAACGATCTATGCAAACTAATCCCAAAAGTTGATCTTGTGTGACATTGATCTTGTCTATCTCATGCAGCTTCAGTCCAAATTAAATGCTTTCATTACCTTCTTTGACTGTGTCTCGAAGGTGGACGGGAGCATGTTGGGGAAGAGTTTCAGAGCTACGGGAAGCAGGAACTCCATGAAGGGGACGATGATGAACACCAGGAAGGGAAGAAGTCTGAAGACGTCGGCACATGTTCTGAGGAACTAGGGAGAAACATTTGGAAAAAGTGGAATTAGAACTGACTCCTTAAAAGTTAGGAAAATGAGAACTTGTAAAAAAAATATGTGTATCTTGAAGGATTGTGGAGATTATTTATAAATGGCTGAAGTTGGTATTCACCAACTGATGCTGATGTGCAGTTGGTTCACATTCACATTTGTTGACCACCTAAACCAGTGTCTGCTTGTGTTTGGATTTGAAGTACCATTCATTCCCACAATGTTGAGGTTTGAGCATGCCTCCAGCAGAGAGCAGCAGTGAGAGGAAAAAGCCAACATGTAACCATGTGAAAATGTTTACCTCATATTCCTTTGTCCCTTGGTACAATTGCCCTGCTCAATCCCCTCTGGTTTCAACAGTCAGCACTTTTAACCCTGTGCCCATACATCCCCAGGGCAACAGAAACCTCCTAATTCACTGGTGCGCTATTTTGCATGGAGCTGTAGACCAAAGTGAACATTCTCCCTCACAAGGCTCAGAAACTGTCCACTTGAGCCAACAGGAAGCACATTTGTTAGGCACAAACCTGAACAATCCTCAGAGTATAGAAGTACCAGGCTAACACTAGTCTACTTTATTATACGGCTGTCCAACTGTGGGTTACTGCCCGTCCAGAGACAAAATCCCAACCAGCCATCTACAGAAAGGGCCCTGAGGGGAGACGGCCAAAACACGAGTCCTTCTTTCTCCACCCTTTCCACCTGCATGTCAGTGGACCAGTAGGGTGAAGGATTTAGGCCAGCCTGAGATAAAAGGCCTTTGTCCGCATGCCCATTGACATGTATATCATCTCCCAGAGTTCCCCATCAAAAGAGGGAGGAGGGGGGTGACAGATTAAAATAGAAGAAGCCTTAAACGGAGGCCTGAGTATTGTAAATGAATATGAAAGGAGGAGATTAAGGAGGCAATGCCAGTCCAGGTTAGATGAATGGGTTGCAGATGGGCTCGGGACATGCGCTCCGAGGGAGTCAGCTGCATTTGAAAAGGTGCAAAGAGGTTGGTGGTGTGGGTTTAATGAGGAGGGAAACTGTGGTCATCAGCACTGACCAGCAGCTATTACTGCAGTACGACTTACTAGTTATTTAGAATAATCACATAGAGCATGGTACATGTTGAATGTGTATACTGTAGGCTTTTTGCAGGAGTTTTGCCCGATGTAATGCATTACTGTGACATTTAAAAAAAAGTGTTTGACCATTTTAACTTATTTTGCAAAATCGTAAGCTATTCAGTTAAGTGTGATGATTAAGGCAGGATACACTCACCAGCCTACCTGTAAATGATCTGCTTTACATTTTTAAATGTGCACTTTCAAGAATAACTTATATCAGCCACTCTGGTAGATAAACAACCATCATTTAAAAGTGATGTATTTGTTTTAACTCAATGTATCTAGTTAAATAGCAGCAGCAGAGCCCCAGTCAAGGTCAACTCAGTAATTCACACGGTATAAGGAGAATTCACAACTTGCCAACTGTATCCACTAAGCATGTACTATCCTGTACTATTGAGGGACATGGTAAAAGTACAGTGAACTGAGCTGACCTGCTCATCTTCCCTGAAATAGCACCTGTGTGCCAGCAGCTGCATCAGACTACTGCAGTGGGTAGCACTTGGGCTCAATCCAGGCAGCCTCTCTGAACGTCAGACTGCGGGCAGGGTCCAGACAAGAGGCAGATGATGTCAAAGGATATGAGAAGAGTGTGTCCTTTAAACATTATTATAAACATTATTATTCCTTCACTACGTGCAAAAGACTAACAGTGTTTTACTTGATCGTGTTGTGAAAACCACAACCACTAAAACAATGTCAAGAAACTTTGGCTAAGTATAAGCATAGGGTTTAGCTGAAGTTAAATGAGGAGTTTCCTAGTTAAAGATATAACACATAAAGCTTCCTTCTAAAGAGCTTTAATCAAGCGGAACAATCTGCTTTGCGCCTGGTGAGTAAACACTCAGCGAGCAGCCAATTTCTATAATTGATCCCATTAGGTTTGAGAAGCTATGGATTAAACCGTATAGAACAAGACGTCTGGGCTCTCAGACTTACACCGTGCTCAGTCATCTCTGACCTACACTCATCCTTATCCACTCTGTAAACTCTGACTGGGGAAAATTATTTCTTTCACTGGAAACACTGGCTGATGGATTCAATGTTTAACTACTAAGCACTACTGCTAAAATGACTAACATAATGCATATACTGACCACACATGGTCAAACTGTACCAGTAATTTAAGCTTAAGCATAATATGTACCATAATTATGATTGCTACACCTGTCAAGCTTTCCATTCGGCAGAGCGAATAATGCTGTTGCATGACAAATTCTCCACATGATATTATTATTATTGTTTTGAAGACGAGAACCCTGTAAAAAGAATCTCGCATAGAGTCTCATATCAGTCCCAGGCAAAAATGTCACCATCAATCCTGCTGTGCTGAGTTACTGTTGCTAAGCTATGATTATACAAACGGTTACGCTGCATCATCACTTTAAGGAAGAAAGATATGGTGGAAAAATGCAATTATCTTCGCATGCTACACAGTGTAGGAACGCGCTTTTGGGCTGGTATGATTCTAGCTAAAAGTGGTATTAGATTTTAAGAATTGCCTTTCCTTTTAGCAAAGTAAACTCACATTAAATACATTTATTTTCTGAACACTTTGAATACTTGACATCAGATTTGAGTGTCAGCCCAGAAATAAACTATTTAAAAACCCACTACTCGTATAATACAGCTGCTCACAAGCCAATTGTTGAACAATGTTGTTGTAATGGGTGAATGTGAGGCCTGGTGGTGGTTGCATCTGAGTGCATTACAAGCGCAGCATGTCCCTTAGAATAAGTAAACCTAATAAAAGCATCAACCTAACAGATTTGTTCTCCACAATAGACTTTTTTCAAGACTACAGGATATCTATATTTCTATTTTATATATTATATATTTATATTTTATATTTATTCTATATTTCTTCCCTGCAGACCTCACCTGTCTCCTCTCACGGCGGGACAGGGGGTGTCCGTTCAGCACCCTCCACAGCATTCGCCCAGCAATGGTGGTATCAATCCACAGCAGCCTGAAGCCATGGTAGTAGTGCTTGACTTCATCTACAACCCACTGTCGGACAGTCCTTCTCACAGGTGCTGCATCCAGCGTCGGGCTGTACACCGGCCCACCTTCCTCCAGCTTCTTTTTCTTGTCCTTTAATATACGCAGTGACTTCTCCACCTTGGAGTCGTCCCATCTCCTCCTCGAGGTGTGTATCCACCTAACTCCAGGGATGTCCTGTTGTCGTGCTATCGTCCACTGGGCCCCTGTTGTGATTGCGGGGTACGGTGAAGAGGAGGCCCCCAACATAAAAGCACAGTAGAGGCGTTGTGAGTCCGGGCTCTGGCTGGGGCCCACATATCCATCTGACAAGGGGAGCGAAGAGCCAGAAGAAGAGACCTGGGCCAAACTGCCAAGTCGGAGCCCATCAAGTCTAAGAAGACAACAAGATAAAGAGCTTTAGAACAAAGTAATGTTAGTTTTAAAGAAAAATAAAACGCTGCAATACAAATTTATTAAAATACTATATCGGCCATTGAAAAAATTACTTCAAATAAACCCGTATTAGTACATTTTTGAAAAAGCAACAGGAATTAAAGTCTTTGTTGCACAAAATGAAGATATTTTGATAAAATGGATATTGATATTAAATATATGTTGCTAATAATATTAAACTCCGGTAAATACTTGTTGAATATAGATATATTTATATGGTTTTAAAATGTCCCTTCAAATGCTGTCAAAGAAGTGTGTCTGCATGAATGCAAGACCTTTCTGCAAGACCTTTCAGAAAATGTGGATGCGTGAATTGGGCCTAGTTTTTAACATCAAAACAGCACCCAGGTTTCGAAGATCTTTTAAAATGAGGTTCAGAAAAGTACAGTAAATGTGTACTAGACTACAAATCAAAGCCCAATTAGAATTAGCAAAAGACCAAGACATTCTTTAAAATTAACTAGAGGTTAGATTTAAGATAAGATATGGGGCAAAGAGCTCCCAAAATTTCAATCAGGCTTTAAGAGGCACTGTTTTCTAACATAAAAGCAACATCCAAGAAACCACAAAGCATAAAAGACCTCTAAAAACTGGATTCAAGCCATAAAATGTTATATTATACCGCATGCTAGACCTTTTAAAGTCTTGCATTTACATATTATGCAAGTTATTTCCAGATGTTTGCAGGATATATAGACACTGTAGAGGCCCTGCATTTAAGTGGCTTACTTTTGACTGGAGAGTCTGAGCGTTGTGCAGTTGAAACAGGCACCATCTTGTACTTTCCCTGAAAGGAGGAGAAAAAAAACATGAGCAGCTGTGTTCTGCTAATCAGTCATTAGATGGAGAGGCGGATAAATACACATAGAGGTTACTCAGGGATTTCCTGAGCTACGGCTGATGAACAAATCACACATCTGCAGCTACCTGCAGGTTCGGATTTGTCTGATACATTAATGCAACTTTATTTCTGAATTCACTGACCCAGAAATGACACAAGTAAAACCACACAGCGCTTTTAACTGCTTATGTAATAACATGATATAACGTGAAGTCACTCCTGATGTCTTTCACGATAGTGTATCTAAGAATGTTGCATTATTTCTTAAGGGTTTATTAATGCTAGTTGTGGTAACTCGGTATAGCCCTGTACTTAAATACAATTCTGAGGTACATGTGGTGATCCAATAGAATACGATGCATTTCTGTAGATTAAACTCCCAAACAGTATATAAAGGATTTAAAATTAGCACAACCATCTATAATAAAATGCAACATACACATTAATTCAGCAGTAATATTAATCCAAAAAACATCATATATAATTAGTAAAACACTGACAGGGAACATTCTACTGCACAATGACTACTTTTACTTTTGAAAATTTGCTGATAATACTTACATACACTTACTTAAGTAAGGTTTTGAAATCAGGCTTTTATGTGTAATTGAGTAGTTTCACAGTGCAGTATTGCTACTTTTACATTAGATAAATAAATGTAAGGCATAAGGCTTGATCAAGATGAATTCAGTTATCCAAAATATACAAAGAATCACTTTAAAGACAAGTCTTTGTATTAATTATTCTCTTGTGGAAACATTTGACATTTGTATGTTTTCAATTTTCAGTGATTATCTTTGCTACTTTTACTTTACACTATATCTTATCTGTAAAGATCTCTGCCAAACAAATGAAGTGTTTTATTCTTTTGTTAATTTCTTCACACTGATCTGTCTTGGAGGCCAGGATATTCACACTGTGAGGCCCACAGTGGGACTCCCAAACCCCAGAGGCCACTATCAGTGTGATACACATGTAGAGGAGGCAGAGTAGTGTGACACTTTCAACCAATTATGTCAGAGCACATGGCCTAAACACGCCTTCTCACATGGCCAACTGGAGTGAATCCAGCAAGGCCTAGTTGAACATATCAGGCAGTGGCTGGCAGCCAGGAGGGCACAGAGTTTACTGGAACAGTGTCACCTTTGTGGCTGAGCAGCCGCCTACTGTAGCATAGAAAGAAAACTCTGGAAATACAGTAAATTATCTGACCCTATAGCATTCACCCAGGCTGTACAAGCAGTCTAACCTCAGTCCTCTGTGTCTGATCCCCTTGTGGTTTTTACAGTTTTGGTTTCACATTCAGTCCAAGATATTTCACATTTGGTAGATCATTTTGTAATTCTGGTTGCACAACTATCATAAATCACAATGGAGATAATTTGGAGATACAATACAAAAAAATAAGTATCACTCAGTATACAAGATCTGATGTAAAATTGTGATAAAGATCTATTCATCACAACATATACAACCACTATACAGGTAAACTGTGGTTTCTTTTACACATGGACACCCATTAAGATGACGTCATCTCTTTCATACGGTGTAATTAATTTGCCATGGTGGCATTAGTAAACCTTGCTTGAACTTTCAAGTCAAGTTTGTTTTATTTATACAACCCAAAAATCACAGCATTTGCAGCATATAACATAAAATAAATCATCAGCATATAACACCCTTTATTCTTCGGCCCTTGCTTCAGTTAAGGAAAAAAAGTAGAAACCCCAGGAAGAGAAACAGAGGAGTACAGAGTAGACTAATTACAATTTGGAAGACTTATTTCAAAAGGTTAACTTTACTTATACAATTTAATTCTTTGTTTCTCTGGCAATATGGTCATTTCTGGCTGTGTAGCCACAAAATTACAGAAACGAAAAAAGGAGCTCATAACTCATGCTCAAAACCTCATTTACGTAAAGTAAAATTTGAAAATGATTCCAGTAGTTTTTCTCTAATAACCACAGAAAAAACTTTTTAAACATGGTAGAGACATTAGATTTGATCTGTCATAACACTACTATACTCTTTTTCAATCTCCAAATTCTGCACAACTTGGATGTTGTTGGATGATGACTAAAATACTTCAACAGAAACATCTGTATCTTTGTTGACTTCTTAAGCATTGCAGTTGCATTTGAAAATGATTTGGGATTAATTGGTGTTGGGACTTCGATTACTATGGTTTTTACCTTGAACCCCTTTGGATCAGGTCTTGCCTAAACTAGCCAGGGCAATAAAAATCATGACCAGGTCATGCCCTGCCCTGCTATGCCTGCTTGACTTTTACCAGCAACAGCTACCTTAC
>CALSBV010010659.1:828881-839981 GCA_943590825.1 Bovichtus diacanthus
CTGTCTGTCTGTCTGTCTGTCTGTCTGTCTGTCTGTCTGTCTGTCTGATAGATTGATCTATAAAAATAATCTGTCTGTCTCACACACACACATATATCTGGTGTCTGTCTGTCTGTCTGATATATCTGGTGTCTCTCTCGCTCTCCGTACTGAAGGTAGGTTGATGCGTTGCCTGCGCTGTCCTGTTGCGTACCACGTCGGTGACCTGTGTGTGGCTGCGGGCAGTGAGATGGTCACTAACACCGCCATCATCTGCACCAACCACTTCAGCGCCAAGAAGGGCTACAGCCACCACAGTCATGTCAATGTCAGCTGGTGCTTCGTCTGCTCCAAAGGTTTGCCACTTATCAACATTGAGGCTAGTTACCAATAGTTATATATTGATAAGATTTTTCAGCATTTAAAGGATCTCGTGTGCTGTTTAAATCAAATTTCAGCTGTAAAACGGCAAGTTTTACACCAAACTTCCATTAAACAGTTTCCAGTTTCCATCTTTGAAATAATTAGCATTATGCCAGAAGTTGCCGTTTAGTATACATTTATTTTCCTCTTTGTATCTTTGCTGCTAGGCATGTATGCACAGCTGGGTTGATTTCCTACTTCAGAGAATTCAGATCCCAACCACACTTCCTCACTGATTGACTCTGAACAAGCACCATTGCGATAAAAATCTAACTTGTATGTCCAGGCACTTCACAGGGTTTCCCTCAGGACATTGTTTAGCAGAAGTGATTTGTCATACTGTTCCTGACGCATCTTGGCTCATGATCAGTTACATTAGTAGACGTCGGCAAAAACAATAGCAGCACTCATAAAAGATTGACAATAAAACCTCAAGTGTAGTGTTTTTTTTTTTTTTTTAGGTCTTTATTTCAAGCGAAGTGGCAGGAGACTCTGTTGCTGAACATTTGCTCCACTCTGTAGAGCTACTACATCATATTAAAACAAAGTGTAGTCTCAATAGTTAGTGTCTCCTTAATCTTTATAAGCTGTAATAACAAAACAATTGTGGCACAACCAACTGCACTGTAGTTGGTTGTGTATCAGGACGGGTGTGGAGCTGTTAATCACACGTACTGAAAATCAGAGGAAATGCTGAACTGCAGCAGTTCCCAAGCATCACTTTTCATTTGAAATCATAGCCAGGTTTTCAGAGATGGCTGTTATTTCATGTATGGCTGTATGTTTGTGTGAGATGATACTGAAACCCAGTAATCAAGCCCATCGTAGAATTTGTCAAGCTCTGGCTGTTAAATAACAAAATTGATACATACTTTATTATTCAAGTTTAACCATTAACTCAGTAGAAATGCACCTGAGCCACTGGTACCAGTCCTTTCCCTGTATTTTCTCGGCTTCACAACTAGAAATTACAGAAAAACAGTGAGTGGATTAAAGAGTGGGTACGTGGCAGTTTCCATGGCTGCTAGTCGGACTGAACACTTGCGTCTTAAAGAGCTTGTTTTATCACCCTTGCACCGATGACTCAACTGTAAATTGGAGCTCTCTTTCCAGCTTTGATGTTGCAGACTTGTAACGAAACGTTTAAATTGTTGTTGTGTTGTAGGAGGGCAGCTCCTGTGCTGCGAGTCTTGTCCTGCAGCTTTCCACCCAGACTGCCTGAACATCGCTATGCCCGATGGGAGCTGGTTCTGCAACGACTGCCGGGCAGGAAAGAAACCCAAATATAGAGACATCATCTGGGTCAAGCTGGGAACATACAGGTCAGAGGAACTGATTCCGGATTCAGTAAAGATTTTATTCTAATTTGACCAAAAAGTTTGTGTTTCATGTTATTCTGTATTGTGACCGAGACTCTGAATAAATAAGGCATACCTTCTCCTGCCCCTTTTCCTCTCCAGATGGTGGCCTGCAGAGATCCACCACCCCAGGAACATCCCCACTAACATCCAGCACCTTCGCCACGAGATCGGAGAATTCCCGGTCTTCTTCTTTGGCTCCAAGGACTACTTCTGGACTCACCAGGGCCGAGTGTTTCCATACATGGAGGGAGACCGGGGCAGCAAGCACCAGAGGACCGCCATCGGCAAAGTTTTCAAGAATGGTGAAGCTCTAGACTACCTCTTAGAAACGCTTTTAATACAATTTACGTGATCAATTAATTAGTCATTAAAACTCATAAAGGAAGTGGAAAAACACAAACGTAACCAAAGTTGCATCAAAGCACAACTGCTGCACATAATTACAGAAAATGTTCTCTTCTTTAATTTTTAAAATGTACAGTTTTAGTTTAAAGTTTATGTACACATAAAGAACTTTTTTAAATGTAATATCAAGGAATCTTTAGCACCATATACAGTACAATGAACTACACATATGTATATGCAAAGTTAGGTTTTCTACCACATTAAAAAGAAAATTAGGACCATTTAGAAAAACATCCATGTTCTAATTTAAATATTTTCAGATTTGGAGTAGTTTTAAAATTTGACTTGTTACATCATATCAACCACCTTGACTTTATTTTTATGCATCAGCTTAAACAAATGTTCAGATGAGTGTTTCCACAGATGAGATGAAATGTAATAGCCCTCTTTGTTGTCTTGTTTCCTCAGCTCTGCTGGAGGCTGAAGCTCGATTCAAGGAGATAAAAATTAAGCGAGAGGCCAAGGAAGCGCAAGAGAACAGCCGAAAGCCGCCCCCATATAAATTTATCAAGGTGTGAAATCTAAAAGTGTGAATCTTTGCTTTTTTTTGTTCAAATGCATTTTGAAAGATGCAAAAAACTGTATTTATTTAATGCATGTTAAGACTATATTAAACTTACTTATTTAATTTCCTTTATACCTTCCAGAAGGGATGTATAGTTATCATCTGTTCATGATGTTGATCTCTCCTTTTCCTTCTTTTTTTTTTTTCCCTCCTCTCAGATCAACAAACCCTACGGTAAAGTTCAGGTCTACACCGCAGACATTTATGAGATTCCCAAGTGTAACTGCAAGCCAACAGTCGAGAGGCCGTGTGGGTTTGAGTCGGAGTGTCTGAACCGCATGCTGCAGTACGAGTGCCACCCTCAGGTTTGTCCCAGCGGTGACGGCTGCTGTAACCAGGACTTCACCAAACGTCTCTACCCAGAGACCAAGATCATCAAGGCGCCCGGAAAGGGCTGGGGCCTGATCTCTCTCCGGGACATCAAGAAGGTAAGGCAAGAGGCTTTCCTGCCATAAAACAATCTTTTTTGTTCTGGAAAGTTGTAGACTTATACCATACATGTCTGTAATCAGGGTGGATAAAAACATCTGTTTTATGCATGTGCACAACCAGATTTTTACATTATCAGTAACAATTTCTAGTATGTTTTTGTGCAAATCCATGTTTTAGTTACTTGAAATAAGATAAATTGGCCAGGCCAATATTAGCATATTTGCAGATATATCAATATCGGCATGTGCTGTATGTTAGCTGATGGATGACAAGAAGTTGAAATACAGAAATGTTAATGTTTTTTAACATGGTCACTATTGTAAAATGTTTATTCATGTTATGGGTTGTGTAAAGAAAGATAGTTAATTTTGGTTGATATGTAGTTATCTTAATGTTTTTTTTTAACTCACTATCTATATCAGCATCAAAAATCCTCAATCACTCCGGCTGAACTGAGATGTTGTAGCTAAGGAAATATTTCAGGGTTTTTTTTGTAGAAGGTTATAATTGCATTTCTGGCAGCTCATTTACCCAGAGCGTGTAGAGTTAAAAGAGATTATCAGGCTTGTATACAGTGTAAAGTATAAGCATTGATTTCACTTTCACAATGGTCTGCTTGAACCCACATTAAATCACTTTTTGATTTAAAGAAGAAAAAAAAATTTCAAAACATAAAAACTTCCAAAGGGTGTTTTTAAAGGCACTGTTGCCAACACGCGTAAGAAAGAAAAAAAAAACTGGATCATTGGGAATCCTGCAGATCGGCTCGGGACATTTCTAGTATCAAGACATCGCTGGTTTCTCAAACAGGGCAAGTTTGTGAACGAGTACATCGGAGAGCTGATAGACGAGGAGGAGTGCAGGGCGAGGATCAAGTATGCCCAGGAGAACAACATCACTGATTTCTACATGCTCACCATCGACAAAGTGAGTGCCGAACCGGAAGTTTGGAAGTACTTTTTTTGCTCCGTAGTGTGTCTGTGTCTGCTGTTTCTCTCTGCAGCAGTACCATTTCCACTGGGAGCGAGATAAACATAATGGTATTGCATTGGGAATGTTGCAGGTTAGACCACTGTAACGTTACAGGAGTCAATACTACAAATGCACCCTCAGCTATTGGTCAGCCTGCTGACCAGCTGAATGCTATAAATAGATTTGTTGAAGCTCATCATATAAACAATATAATGATATAAAAAGTGTCTATGTTAATTTGGTTGGGCTGTACTGAATAGTTTTAAGCTTCATTCATAACGTTGACATTCGATTCCAAATCAAGATTTATATGCTGCACATCTTTTATTACTATTTTTTTCCATGTCTATTTGTTGTGTTTAAACCTGGTATATCTGCACATTTGCAGATAAAGATTAGGTTACAGTAATATTATTAGTATTATACTATTTTTAGAATTAGATTCCAGTGGTGGCTTCGTAGAGTGTTTCTGACTCGTGTGATCAAAATGTTTCCAATAACTCCAGTGTTGAAAAGTCCAAAAGTCAACATTTATTAAAAAAAAAGATCAATGTAATCATTTCAAAAGAAAATTCCCAACATGTTTTTATCTAACAAATTATTCTGCTTCAATCTATATTTGTTGGAGTTTAGCCTTTCAAAAACATTTTCACTGCGGTCAAAAAATGGTTTGATCTCCTACTTGCAAATTATATTCACTAAAGAAATTTGATTTAATAAAAACTAATTTTACCCAATAAATCAATTGAGGAATTCCTTTGAGGTTGCTGACGTTGCAAAATGTGACATTTGAATCCAAAAAATTCCAAAAAACCTCAATAGAAACATCAAATGTGTGGGGGAAAAAAGACTTGACTTTCGAGTACAGCCCTAGTAGTATTAATGGTTGTGGTAAGTACTGTTACACAAATTGTGATGTTGGTAGAAGGAATATGATTAACAAATTATAAAAGCTATAAGTTAACTTGGATGTACTTACTCAGAATTTTTTGTTTATCTTTTTAAGGACCGGATCATTGACGCTGGTCCGAAGGGAAATTACTCTCGCTTCATGAACCACAGCTGTCAGCCCAACTGTGAGACGCAGAAGTGGACGGTGAACGGCGACACACGAGTCGGCTTGTTCGCCATCTGTGACATCCCAGCAGGTGAGACGATTGTAGGAACTTTGTCTGCACAATCCTTTTGCATATTTGAAGAATAACTACATTTACAACAAAATAAGACGTATGAGATGGATTGGATTTTAAGCCTAGATGTGTTTTTTGTATTTCAGGGACTGAGCTGACCTTTAATTACAACCTGGACTGCCTCGGGAATGAGAAGACGGTTTGTCGCTGCGGTGCTCCCAACTGCAGTGGTTTTCTTGGTGATCGGCCGAAGGTGAGCTTTATAATCAGAGTTGCAGGTTCTTTTATCAAGTTTTTAAGTTGCAAGTTACTAGAATCTGTAAAATTTTTGGGACATTGATACAAATGTGTTCACAAATTCTTGGTCAATTTTGTATGTAGTATATTTTTGGGTCAGAGATCAAGTCCAGGTGTTTCCAGCATGTTTATGGACTTTAGAGTTTGAGGCAGGTTCAGGGAAAGTAGGTACATTGAAATAAGTTAATTACAACTTCATTGCAGATTAAGTGGCATGCATTGAATATTACATATATAGTGATACAGTATAATTGGATTATGGGGTGTTTTTCCTTTTTGAGACATGTTTTGAGTGAATACGAAGATTTTAGAAAATTAACTTTCAATTTAAGTTTGTAGCATTTAGTTCCCCCTTGTGAAGAAGAAAAACTGCACTACATTAAATGCTTTGATCAAAGTTATCCCAACGTGGCTTCTCCTTTGCAGAACTCAAACGGACAAACAGCCGAGCCAAAAGGGAAGAAGTTGAAGAGAAAGTATAAAAGAAGGAAAACTGAGGGAAAGAAGAAGTCTGATGACGATTGTTTCCGCTGCGGGGACGGAGGGCAGCTGGTGCTCTGTGGCAAGAAGACCTGCACCAAAGCTTATCACCTGTCCTGCCTGAACCTCACCAAGAGACCCTTCGGTAAGAAACACTGGAAATACAACACTGCTGCACTTCACTGTGCTTTAGCACAAAGCAGATTCACAGATATTCATCACTTGCTATTGGAAGGAAAGTTGTGTGTTGTCGTGTTATTTCCAAATTGTCCTTGGAAAGGCCTGAAAGGTGCTTTAAAAAATACAAGTTGTTATGTAGATTTTATATAGATTATCAGTAAGAAACGGAACAATTAAACACTTGACTGAAATAAAACACGCACATGCAAAAGCATTTTTTATTTCAAATTAATTGATTTTAATTTATTTTCTACAAATCTTGTAGCCCTTCAAAGCACATACCTGCTTCAAAGGCCTTTCTAAAACATTTTATACAAAAAAACTTGTATATACATTTTTGATTGTAAAGGCATCATTTGAAAATGTGATCAAACTAAGTTAAATCAAACTATTGTTTTAATCTGATTATTCTAGGTTTACATGTACGCACACAGATGCAGTCTAAAAAAGGTTTGGGTTTGTGTCTGTAGATATAAGGAGCATAACATTTCAGTTACTTTTTTCAGGATGTAATGTTTGTAATTCTGGTTTACAGCGTTTATTTCACGCGGTTCGTTTTGATGCATTCTAAACTTAGTGTCCTTCGTCCTCGCTCCCTGCAGGCCGCTGGGACTGCCCCTGGCACCACTGTGACGTCTGTGGGAAAAACTCGGAGGCTTTCTGCCAGCTCTGCCCCAACTCCTTCTGCAAGGCTCACCAGGAGGGGGCGCTGCGTCCCTGGCCCCCCACAGGACAGCTGTGCTGTCTGGAGCACGATGAGCAGGAGGGAACAGACAACCAGGATCAGGATGTGAACTTGGGGACAAATGCGACAACGACAACCGCCACTATTGCCACCATCGGATGCCGTCCTAGTAAAGGCTCCAGGAAGACGGGAAGAGCCCTGGCCAAAACAAAAGGCTCCAAGAGGAAAGCAGCAGAGGCCTAAAAAGGACTTGACACCTGCTTCCCCGTTCGTGGACAAATATAAACCCCATATAATGTCTCCCAAGATCACAAAATTCAAGGCACTGTACATCTTCATAATCAGGGAAAGCCGCTGATCTCTCACATGCTCACACGGCCTCTAGTTTGCTGCTCAAACGTTTCTTACATTTAAATATTTTCAGGTTTATTTTTACTTGTCGGCACTGAGGCAAACCATCTGTGGTAAAGCACAAAGCATCAGAGCGAGCGCAGGTCAGGAAACTTCAGCTAGTGGATTTCTACTCATATTCTTCCACAAACCAAACTGCCTTTTTACTTTGTTTTGTCTTTCTTTTGATTTCTTTAATTTTAGAATTACAAAAGAAACCAGTTGGTTTCTGCAGAAAAGAAACCGCTGGAAGTAAAACTGAGCAGCAGTGTTGACTTGAATCTTAGTCGCCCCCCCGTCACTCGGCACAGATTATCTTGAACAGCAGAGTTTTATAGCTATATCTATATATGTGTATATCAAAGACCAAAATTATGATTACTGGAATAGTTTAAAACATCAAACAGGTTGCCAAATGGATTGTGTTTATTTTTATATATAGTATATATGCCAGATGTAATATCAAAACATCAAGACACTATGGATAGGCCTCAGATGACCTCTTTACTTCTGTTTTGTAGCCATAGGTTACATTTAACTGTAGACATTTGTTTGCTATTTTACAACCTGTTTTAGCTCAGTTATACTGTTTAGCTACGAATTATTATTTCTCTTTTTTTTCCTTTGGTATCGGATGCTGAACGTCTGTGTTACAAACCGTTTATCTACCTGTCAGAGAACGAGGGGGTAACAAAAAGTATTAAACCGAGAGCGCTCTTAAACTGTCGTTGACATAAAAACACTACTGGGAAGTTAAAGTCTTTAGTACTCTCTGCTAAAACCAGATACGTGTGATTTTCTGGAACGTTTTTCTAAGTTGAGTTTTGAGTTCTAACCTTTTGAAGGTGCTGTTTATTTTCCCACTGAAGTATCTGAAATCTGAGGTACAAATGCTTTACGTATAAATATAATCACCATGCTGATTTAACATTTTAAGACCTCAGTGTCAACTGGCCGGGCCTTTTTTATTGATGATAAATTCATTGAATAGTTCGTCTGTAGCTGAGCTTAAAGGACAGAACTCAACTTTTGTTTTCATCCTCAGCATCCTGCTTGTTGTTTAATACTTTAACACTGGCTAACATCTCGTAACTCAAATCTTAGTAAATTCTTATCATATTTGTACTTGATATGAAGCATCACAAGGAGGGTTAAGAAAACTAGAGTATGGGGGCCATTAACTTTCATCACTTAGTGGTCTGTGAGCTCCAGCTGCACTATTTAAACCTCAGCTGTACTTAGTGCCTTGCTAATTCTGCCTTTATGTCGATTGGAGTTACTATAATAACCAGATTTCAACTTTGATAAATACAATTTGCATCATCCAATATCAAAGTCAAAATTACAACTGAGAAAATCAAAAACAAATATTCTTTTAAGTTCTTCCTTACAGTTTTGTATCAATGTTAACAATTTGTGTAGTGGATGCACACCTATCGTTACGATGCAATTGGCACATATATTTGAAAGTGATGAGCCTGACGTCCATTAGACTGGAGCTGGTATTAATGTCTGAAAATGTAGAGCTGAGCCGTAAAAATTGAGTCTGAAATGTCCTAACATGGCCACCATACTCAGAGCTTTGTAGCCACTGAAGATGCACATTGTTTCTTTTGAAAAGATGCATATTTGTTAAGCAAAAAAAAGCTGGAGTAAATGCACAAAAGCCAGCCAGCTTTTTCTTTTTTCGTTCACAATTTGAAGATGCAAGATTAAGTGATCATTGTCTCAAATGTCGTATTTAAGTGCGTGAAGCAAACGCGATAGTTTAACTCGTTAAAGGCTTCAGGCTTCGGGTTGGTTGAGATTATTTTTTTTTCCATTAACATGGAGGCTACAGACTATGTTTGTAACATTTAATTTCATACCTTTAAAATCTGGATCGCAACAAACCAGTGGCCATTTTGTGTTTAAGCCACTATCCGTTCTTTTTCTTTATTCCTCTAAAAGACCTCCAAAAACCCAGATTTAAGTTGAACGGAAGGAACAGGCGGCCATTTATAAAAAAAAAAAAAAAAATTAAAAAAAATAAATAAATAAATAAATGTAACTGCACATTTTATTTTATTTTATTTTATTTGTTTAGTGTTTTTACGTTTCCCCAGGGCGTGGGAATGGGACATGTCCAGAGGTGCAGCGAGTCTCGTACGAGTGTTTTCGACTTTGTATGTATCCTAACCTTGACTTGTGTTGAGTGAATGTAGTCCAGCCAGTTATTTTTGTAAGCACTGTAATTCCCTGTAGAGCTGGAGTGTAATATTTGAGTAGGGGTTTCATTCTGTAACTACTGTCTTAGTAAACCAGAGACTAATATGTACATAATGTATAAGTGGTAATAGTGATTCATCTATTGTAAATATCATACAATTTCTGTTTTTGTTTTTGTTTTTTTCTTGATGCAGTGCTGAAAAAGTTTTGTGCAGGTTCTCACGTCTGTTGAATCATGCAATAAAAAGTGACTAAACAGGCTTCTACTGTCTGCACGGCTTTTGTTATCATCAAACACAGATTTTCAAATGTCATAGTAAAAATCCTAGTATAGTATCCTAGAAAAAAAAAAAAAAATTTTTTTTTTAAGTCATAATATATAGTATGTCAAAAAAAAAAAAGTACTTAGTATAGTTTGTCAAGTCATACTATACTATGACTTTTTATGACCAATGTTTTTCACAGGATTTTGAAAAAGTCGTAGTAAAGTATGACGAAACATTTACAAAAAACAAAGTCATCGTATAGTGTCATAAAAAGTCGTAAATAGTCATAGTACAGTATGTAGAAAAATGTAAAAGAAAAAAGTTATAGTATAGTATGTCATAAAAAGTCATACTATACTATAACTTTTTATATAACACGATATTTTTCATGACTTTTTTTTTTTTTTTTTTTTACAGTTGCTGATTACTGACTCCTTGATTAATCAACTACACATTTCAACTCAAACTATATTATTTTTTGATCTATATTGAATTGTTTCAGCACAAGGATGGGAATTCTTGAAGATGACTTTCCTCCATAAAACATTTGCTTCTTACTGCAAAGTTTGAATCCACAGCATGAAAAAACATTTGTAAAGATAATCACACACACAGACAGTCTAAAGTACTGCAGTTTTTTTATTCCTCTTTAAAACAAAGACTTAAACAAGTTTCATTTTGCATAACAGTAGTGCAGGTCATAAAAAGTCATAGTATTATATGTTGAAAAATGTACAAAAAATGTCATATGTCAAAATATGTAAAAATCTTTTTTTAAAAGTCCTAGTATAGTATGTCAAAAAATGTAAAAAAAAAAAGTCAAAGTATGTCAAAATATGTAAAAAAAAATAAAAAGTCCTAGTATAGTATGTCGAAAAACGTAAAAAAAAAAAGTAAAAGTATGTCAAAATATGTAAAAAAAATTAAAAGTCCTAGTATAGTATGTCGAAAAATGTAAAAAAAAAAGTCAAAGTATGTCAAAAAAATAAATAAAAAAGTCATAGTATACTATGACTTTTTATATAACATACAATGTTTTTCATAACCAAAACAGTTGCTGATTATTGACTTAATTAATCATTTCAAACTATATTATTTTGTGATCTATATTAAATTATTGTTTCAGCACAAGGATGGGAATTCTTAAAGATGACTTTCCTTCATAAAACATTTGCTTCTTACTGCAAAGTTTGAACCCACAGCATGAAAAACACTTTAAGACAATCACACACACACAGTCTAAAGTCCTGCAGAGTTTTTTTTATTCCTCTTTAAGACAAAAACAAGTTTCATTTTGCATAACAGTAGTGCAGGTCATAAAAAGTCA
>CALSBV010010659.1:839991-852496 GCA_943590825.1 Bovichtus diacanthus
CATTTGCTTCTTACTGCAAAGTTTGAACCCACAGCATGAAAAACACTAAGACAATCACACACACACAGTCTAAAGTCCTGCAGAGTTTTTTTTATTCCTCTTTAAGACAAAAACAAGTTTCATTTTGCATAACAGTAGTACAGCAACGGCCGAGGATACAAAACGCTTTTTCAATTTTTCAGTGTAAAAATAACTCTACTTGTACCTCTCCCCTGTGCCGTCCTCTCGTAGTGCAAACGCTTCAAATAAAAGTTAGGCACATGATGGATACGATACGATCGCAGTTGAATTACACTTAAGTGCTGATGACATGTAAAACGTCATTCTGAATTCCTTTTTTTTTTTTTTGTGGTTTCTCAGTTCATAATGTTCAACAAATCGCAACTGAAAAGAGATGGCAGCTGGAGTTTAAATAACAATGAAAGGGCTTGACTTCCTGTTTGTAGCTGCTAACATCCAATTAAGCTCGATAAAAAAAAAAAAATTCCAAAAAAAAAAAAATCTAAAGAATCCTATTTTGCTGACAAGATAATATCATCGGTCAGCTTTTTCAACTAAGTGCAACTGAGTTTAATACCATGTCAAAAAACAAAATTACATTGCAAGCTTATGGTCCCAAGCAATAATTATAACTTCTCAATGCCGTTGCTTGTAAATATCTGAGCCAGCGTTTAAGTGGCAACTTGACATCTTTCTACTTTTAAGGAAACAAAAAAAAAAAAAAAAAAAAAACTAGCTCAACATAAAGTCAAATATTTCCCAGATTTACATATGTTACAAATAAAAATAAATATCAGCTCTGTTATTTTTATTTTTTTTTTATCTAGGTATTTTTATAATTCATTGAAAAAAAAATAGGTTCAAAGAGCGACGTTGTTCTTTTCCGACTAACACAGTGCAGCTTATTTTTAAAGTATCGCTCCGCCATCAGGAGGCCAGCACGCCACGGCAGATGAGGTCAGACCCGTAGCGCCGGCCGAGAGGCGACTCGCCCCTCAGCTTGCGAGAGTGGAATCGTTTCAAGCAGGGCTTCATCTCGCCGCCGCTCGGTTTGGAGTCGGAGGCGTAGCCGTCGTTCTCCGTCCCCGAGCGCAGTCTCGTCCTGGGGTACGACGGCTCCGACGTGTTGGTCAGTGACCTCAGCAGCGGTTTGCAGTGCTCCTCCTCCTCTTCTTCCAACTCCTCGTCCTTCATCGCCGCCGCCAGGGGCTTCTCGCTCCTCTTCGGGATCCTGAACTTCCCCCAGCTATTGAGGTGTCTGCTGGCTGTGTGCGAGCCGTTCGCCTGAGCTCTCCTCAGCCAGCCGTTGGCTTTGGTGAGGGCTGAGGCCTCGCTGGCTCTGGTGAGTTTAGTGTTGGTCGTGACGTCCAGAGACACGGGGCTCCTTTTGGTCATTCCTTCGTCCATGAAGTAGTCGTCGTTTTCAGAGTTCCTGATATCGACCAGCCTGATGGACACTGTTTTCTCCAGGTGTTTTAAGCTGAACCGGCTCTTCACCTGGCTGGGGAAGCTCTCCGTCACGTCGCTCTTCCTCTTCCTCCTCCCCTTTTGTTTGTGGTCATTGTCTCGTTTCCGCCTGGCCGGCGTCTCATGTTCGGGCCCCGGGGCCTCCTTCCTGTGGCCTTTCCTGATCCCGGGTTTGGGCAGCTTCACGATGATCCTTTCCTGAACGACTTCTGGCTTCTGAAGCTCCGGGCTGATCTCAGAGGTCTGGATTTTGGCTTCGCTCGTGTCCTCGGCAGGCTCAGACGCTTTGATTCGGGAGCCTTTACTATCCTTCGCCTCCTGTAGTTTGCTCAGATTGTCCTTCTTGTGACAGTGCGGGGAGTCAGAGAAGCCCTTTCTTTTGCCACTTTTACTTTTTTCCTGCTTTGAAGACCCTCGTTTGGTTTTCAGTGGAGAGTGGCTCGAAGAGGATTCAGACTCTGAGCCCTCAGAGGATATCAAGCCCAGAGAGATGAGCTCCTCCAAATCTTTCCCTGAAGTATCGCCTGCAGCAGACACAAGTGAGGCACAAAGTCAGCACAAAATTACATGCAATATCTTTACATTATCCTTTACTGACTTTCAGTGAAATAATATTGTGATGATATGATCTTATATTGTACTAGAGAATCCAGTTTCAAATTAAGAATTTCTTCTTAGCTGTAATTAAAAACTAACAAAAGCAATTATTGAAGAGTTTCTTTTTGCCCGTATGAAGATTTTGATCTGATGTAATGTCCAACAGACGAACACAGTTCTTTACTTCGAACATCAGTTTGATTATTTTCTCATTTTGTGACTAAAATACTACGTCCATTCACCATCTCTCACCTTCCCATTTCTTTAAATAAAATGGTTTTACGACTGCTTTTAAAAACTGTAATAGATTCAAAAGTATCTCACTTCATCTGGTGCACTGAAATTATTTAGATTCATAAGTTTTGAACTGACATTTTTACTTTTTATTAAAATCGAATCACTGTACAGTGAAGTACAAGTACCTCAAAATTGTACTTAAGTACAGTACGTGAGTAAATGTACTTTCCACCACTATTCTATGGGCTACATAAAAAATGTCACAATCACTATCTGCCAACATGCGCTTGAATGTTTTCCTAAATTAAAAATTAATAAAAGTAACACAATTGGCTATTGGGAGTTTCCAAATTTAATTGAGATTAATAAAACAAAAAAGAAACACAGAACTCCAAAACGAGCAGACACACACACAGGCCTTGCATATTATTGCCATATGAAGTTGATTCGTGGAGCTTTAATAAAATAATGTTTTCTGGTCTCGCCGACTCACCTTGGAGCAGCTCCTGTTCGAGCAGTCGGACTTGTTCCTGGAAGACCTGCTCCCGGACTCTACACAGCGAGCGCTTCATCTTCTCCCTCCGAGTCACCATGTAGGCCAGGTTACGGACCTGAGGAGCGTTAACAACATTAACAACATCGACACGCTGCTTCTCAAATGTGCAGATTTGCTGGTTTTCTGTTTTATATTCATTTAAAAGTTAATCAAATTAAAAACCACATTCAACTCTGGTTTCTCACTATTATACTTATTGATTAAACCAAATAATTCTGCAGCCCTATTTTAGATTATATCATAATATTATGTTCTATTCTATTTCACATGTATTCTCTAGTAATATATTGTGTATATTTGCATGTATGTTTATGCATATTGTATTTACTATTCTTGCATTACCTATATCCATTTTATGTACAGTACATACACTATAGCTACGTGGTTCTCCTCCAGTATGACTCTTTAAAAAAAGTCACTATAGTTCTACAAAAAGGACTACTGGGCTTAGTATATTTGAACAACAAATTTCATTCATATGGTCTAAGGCCTGTATAATTACAGGCCCAGGAGCGAGATCTAGCCTGTAATGGTTAACATTCATTAAATCTGAACCACATTTTCCCCCAATATTTCCTTTCTTCCCGTCTCTTATTTTACAGTAGTTATTTTCTAGCAATGATGCACATTTTGAATATAAAAACTGGCTTTTCATTTCACATTTAGAAAGCTAGACCTGCACTAATACTCAACATAAACAGTTGAGCAATGACCAACAACACAACACAAAATGTCCATTTCTACATCTAAAAAGGAAGGCTGGAGGCTCCCTGATGGCCTCAGGATGCAACAGTTTCCGGTCTCATCTGCAGGAGAAAGCTGCTATTCTTCAGTAATATGATCTCAACACTTGTATGTTGTACTGTTAAATAGTTCCAGAGTTCTACGGTATTGTAATCCACACATCCTTTGCATTGAATTTATCCTGCTGTAAAGTGAATAAATCTTATCTACAAATAAGCAAACTTCTCCACCGCGCTCAGAATTTATTTACATTTATTTCAACTGTTTCTCTAGTCATTCCCTCCTTCTGGTCCCTGTTCTCCGGTGAACTTTGGTGCGGGTGAAGCAGAAACCTACCCTCTCCAGGTCCTGACGCAGGCCTGTGAAGAGCTGCAGGCGTCGCAGCAGCACCTCGTGCTCGCGGCGTCCCAGGCTCTCCTCCTCGTCTTTCTTGGGCGTGAGGAGCGGCTGGTTGAAGTTGGCTTTGCGTTTCAGTTTCCAGTACTGGTACACGAAGTCCACCACCTCCGGCAGCAGCTTCATGTGACTGGCCACCTTCTCCACCTCCACAAACTGGTAGAACTCTTCCTCCATCTCCTGCAGCTTCAGCTTGCGGAGGCTGACTCTCTTCTCCTGCTGCCGGCTGGTGAGCAGCTCCAGATCGCTGGCCGCTCTTTGGACGGGCTTAGGGGCCACGTAAGAAGACGAAGAGGAGGAGACGGCGTCGTCCCCTCTCACCCGGCCTCTCCTCTTTCCCTTCTTGTCTCTGGCGCTCTCCTTCTCCTCCTCGCCTCCCGAGTCTCTATCCCTGGACTCGTCGCCCTCAAGTCCGGAGTGTTTGGAGCAGTAGGACTTGAACTTGACCTCGTCGTCCTCAGTGAGGATGGTGTTCATTTCAAGGCCGGCGTGGAGGCCGCACGTCACGTGGAAGGCAGTCCAGCAGTTTTTCGCTGAGCACTACAGCAGCAAAACACGAGATTGTTAAACATTCAAAACACATCATCATGTGACATATAACAAACTAATTTAATTTGCCGCAAAAAAAAGCCTATAACTGTGTCCCATATCCATACTACCTGCTCCAGGAACTGCTCTGAAATAAAAAATTTAAAAAAACTATAATTTCTTTTGCAAAAACATTTTGCTCCCTCTTTGACAAGTTTAAAATTATAATCTCGAAGTGCGATTGAGTCAATGTCCCACTGATGAAAGTTTTGAGTTTTGCAGAATTATTAACTGGGTGTCTGTGGCGACATTACTGGGAAACATTTTTACAAGCGTTTGTCATCGCGATAGCGTCTCAATCCGTGGAAGACGCTCTCACGTAGTTGAGATCAAAATTAAATCAGAGTTTGAAGGTGGGTGTGGTCCGAGCAAGGGGTGCCAGAACTATGGGGGTAAGAAGTGTGGAAGGCCCACAATTATGATCTATTTATTTAAGCAGTAGTATAATTGCATGGCTGTTTTCTGTTAAGAGAACATTAATCACATTTTAACTTAATGTTGAATGAAAGAATTTGATTTGAACAGAAACATGTAAATACTCAGTAAAGTAAGGACTTATTTGAATAATTTTAGTATCTGTAATAAAAAAGTAGTGATATAGTTTTGGCACTGCTATCAAAAATATCCAACTACAAGTCATGATTGTTAATATTATATATATATATATATATATATATATATATATATATTATAGTATTTATCCACATTTCTCAGTTCAATCTTCGCTGACTAAAACACATGGCAACAGCTGAATAAGGAGTCTTGTTATACAACTACAACATAAGTACACTTGGTGCAAATATACACAAGTGCAATTTCAGCTAAAAAAAAAATATTGTTTACATATATTATCATTATTTCATAAGTGCATTACATTTGAATGCACGCTGGAACTAACAGCTGACATTAATGGTGGTTTTACATTCATGCTGTCACTCATGTGTTAGAATTATTTAAAATGAACGTTTCGTACTAAATATAGCTAACTTCCAATAGATACTGATCAGCTGACTCCTCCAACCTGCTGAGCTGTGAAATCATTACAATTTAATTTCCCATGTGTGTGAAAAGCAGAGGAAACGCGTCACTCTCCAGCACACTGAGGACATTTCAAACTACAGTCTGAATTCTGTTAACACGCTGGGTCACGCTTTGCTCTTCACGTCTCATTGAAGGTTTGTGTTTCTGCGTGATGGGGGTGAAATGTGAGCGCCGACTGTACCTGTATACACGCTCCAGACTTCTCTTTGCACAGGCAGCAGCTCAGAGCCCATCTGTTGCTGGGAATGTGGGACACGTTGGTGATCGGCTCCATCTTCTCTGCATTCCCGATGCTCACCTGCAAAGCACATTTAACATATAATGAGTGATTCATGACCAACGTAGAAATGACTTGTAGATAAACATGTAGATTGTAGCTTCACCTCTGGAATCCACAAGGCACAGCTGACGTGGACCCACTTGGTTCCACTTCGGGTCGGCTTCATGGCTCCCCCCTTCTTGGGGCACAACTGGCACTTTGGCAGGATGCCGAGGGCGCAGATCCGGCACAGCCAGCTGCCCTTCGGGACTTTCTGGATGCCGTAGCACGCCTGGTGAGAAACGCAAACGGAGTGAGACTCCGCTTCCAGGCAGCAAGCGGAAATCAATACAGCAGCACCAAATGGAGACACAGAAAGTGTTCGTGTGTAATCATGTGTGTGTCAGATGAAACCACAGCAACAGCTGATCTGAAATGTAAGACGAGTTATTTTCATTTTGCTTTTTACCACAGCGAAGCGATCTTAAATCAGAAAGCATAATAAAGTCTCTTCATGCTAAGAAGTTATCACAGTTTGGTTATAATGTGTGTACAGTCTTTCATTATAGATTTCACTTCGACGAATACTCTCCACATGTTAACTGTGAACAAAACGCTCCAAACAACATCACAGAACAATCACCGTCACAAGGTGGAACAACAAATCTCTGGGTCAGTTTCTAGTAACAAAATATATTTACTCAAGAAATTGTACTTTTGTAATTTTACTTTTGCTTATTTATACTTCTACTACACGTACTTTTTACTCCAGTACATATAGTTTATATTATAACTTAAATTACTTTCTAGATTATTTATACAAAATATAAATCAAGTAAATTATGATCCATCATTATAGGTTAATCTACCCAGCAGTTTATAAAGTAACCAAAAGTAGCTCCACCTTCACAAGCTGCAACATGAAAGTTATCTGTGGGTTTATTATTATTATTTTTAGGTACAAAATGTGCTATTTTATCGTTTATAATGAGCATTGAGGTCATTCGGTTTACATTTGAGGTATTAAACTCATTCTCGTAACGTATTAAAATTTGACATGCTTAAGCCCATGTAGTAAAAAAGTGTCAATACATCAAAAATGGGAACAAAGAAAATGTAATAACCCAGACCACGACAAAATAATTATTTTATCTTGCTTAATTTTGACAATTAATGGTCCTTGAAACCTTGAATTTTATTTATTTACTTTTTATTATTTGTTTATATTATAAAGCCCTTTGTAACTTTATTTTGAAATGTAGATATATAGAAGTTATTATTATTATTATTATTATAAAATGAGACTGTATATCACACAGCGAGCGTTTAAAAAAAGTATTTTGTATTATTATTTTTTAAGTTAATAATTGTATTCCATCATTAGTTTCTCACTCATGTACAGTGAGTTCAATGAGTGTTGACCTCTGACCTGGTGAACGCAGATGTTGCACTTGTCGCAGAACACCATCTCGTTGTTGTCCTCCCCGTCAGGCGACCGGCAGACGTCACACACCACGTCCTCGTCGTACTCGATGCCGAGCCCCTCCTGCGTCTCCATGGCGTGCGTCATGTTTTCGTGGCAGCAGCGCTCAAACTCCTCCATCACCCGCTCCATCGTGATCTCGTCCAGCGGCGGCATGGCTGCAAAAATCGGAAGTAAAAGGTTTACTGGTTTGTTTGTCACAGTTTTTTTCGCTGTCATGAAAACCACCAACCATCTCCAGAAAAGTCCAGGTTCATAATTTCCATATTCCAGTCTCCATTAAGTATCCAATGCCACTCTTTGACTTGAGAAATGTATGAAACTATTGGAATTTAAAAGCTAAAAAGTCAGTTATCAAATTTCTTTCTGCCTAAATGGTCAACATTTTGGTGTTAACCCCATTTTACCCAACAGCGACAATGTGCTTAATTACAGGTTTAACTGCGAGTCATCTAACCGAAAAGACACCATAGAGAGAGCTCAACTGTAGACAATAATGTGCATCCAAACAAAGACATGGTCACAGCAACACAAGCAGCCTAAAATAAAAATCAAGAGAAAGACTTTGTGAACCCAAAACCTGATATAAACAGAGACTCGATGAGAAGGAAAGATAAAACAGGAGAAGACACAAAAATCACAAATGATTTTGTTGGCCGTACGTCCCGTTTTCTGACTGTAAACCAGGGAAGATAATGAAAGTAAATCTGATACTTTGGCCTTTATTTTGTTACGAAAAACTGGCGTGAATTCTTAAAGTTCTTCAAGCTTAACGTTCATAGAACAGTAAACTACACCACAGTGAAGAGCTACACAGAAAAACACAAATAACTGTGATTTAAACATTCAACCAAAGCATCTTCAAATACAGAATTACACTAAAATCAGACTTGATAATTGCAATCAAGTGTTTCAATTGAAACTTAGAAAACAATCTAGTGTCTTGAACATCCTAAATCCCTTCCATGTCTTACATGGCGATAAATTGAAATAAATTATAACATCAGATTACAGAGAAAGATTTTACTCACGGGGCAAAAGAACATTTTTATACATGCTCTTATATTTATCAACTGCAGTGACTTTTCAGCTAATCAACACTTTCAGTTTTTGAAGAAAATGCTGACCTAAAAAAGGCAAAAAAAGAATCCAGAATCCATACCATCAAAATGACTAAATATCAGCTTTTTGCCAAATGATCAGCATCAATCCCAACATTGACTCACCCATCTCTGCAAACTCCTGGTTGGTGGTCTGCAGCCACGCCACGTCCTGCTTGTTCAGGTCGTAGCGGCACGTCCCCTCCGCCAGCGTCCGGATGTCCACGTAGCCCAGCGCCTCGGTGCCCGACGTCCGGATCAGCTTCTTCGGCCTGACGAACATGACCTCCTTCTCTTTCTCGGCCAACACCCTGCACATCAAAGTCAGAAGAAATGTCAGTTTACGGTCCTGCATTTATAAATATCATCTGAAATGACCAAACGCCAGTTGATAAATCTTCAGTTTAATGTTTTGTGTATACACACAGGTTTTTATTTCACTTTGTGGTTGATGGATACCAAACTATCTGACTGTTAGCCTGTCAAAACAAACTGAAACTCTCTAAAAAGGAAGCAGGCTTTTAAATTAGCAGCCTAATCTAAAAGCAGCCATCTAGACAAATCATTGACATCTCACTTCTGCATTCCCACTAGAGGACAATACGTGATCGAACAAGCAAGTTTTTGTCTCAAATCGGTCTTTTCGTTCGTCCTACCTGGCGACGGGCTGCGGGATGGACTGGGGGCTGACGGGAACCTGGACGCCCTTCTCCCACTCCTGCCGCCACGGGTCGGCGAGGACGTAGTACTGCTCGGGGCTGAGCTGGCTCGAGTCATGCACCTTCATGGCGGTGATCAGGTCGGTCCTGAAAACCTTTAGCAGTCACATGAAAACAAGGGTCAGTGCGCTTTACTGCAAATACTGTTGCAACAAGAATAGAATAGATTTTAAGATCCTTCCATTAGTGTTCAGATCCCTTTACGGACTAGCGCCTGAATACTTGTCAAGACATGCTCTCAATGTATGCTCCCCTTAGATCCCTCAGGTCCTCTGATCTTTTAATTATTCCCAGGGTGAGAACAAACACATATGGGGAGGCAGCATTTAGTGTCTACGGTCCTCACCTCTGGAGTAGCCTGTCAGAGCTGAAGGCTTTACAATCTGTAAATACCTATAAAATAAATCTTTAAAAAATATATTTTTACCTTAGCATTCTCTTAATCCACTAAATACATTCAATACTTTTTTTTAACTGTGCTATGTTCATTGTATAGTTGCATTTTATTTGTATTGTTAGGCACCCTGTATTGTAACAGGGTGCAACTTTGCATGAAAGGCGCTACGTAAATAAAAACAAGTTTAAGTTTAAATGAAATAAGTGAATTATTATGGCCTATAGGAGGGGGAAATGTTTGTTTTTGTTGTTTGACTGTTTACAGCGGTCTGAGGAATATCCATGCTGTTGTCTTTAAAACAAGTTCTCTGAATTTCCTGTGCAAATATTCACAAGCCTCAGAAAACATCATAATGAGATAAAAATATAAGTGCAGTTGGACAAATATTCTCTTCAATAATCATATTTGCTTGTACAAATACTGGAATAACAGCGTTAATGATTTCTTCTGAGAGACTAAATCACCCTAAAGCTCAAATAAACTCTAAAAAAAGTGCAACATTTTGTTTTTGGCTCCTCTACAGAGGACATGTGAACTGCACAATGTGTGCCAATAACCATCTTTACAACTTTCTTTTAAACTACCACGTTGTCTACACACAGTCAGACAGGAACCAGCCAATCGGGATCCTGCTTAGGCCAGAGTCATTGTTTTGTTTTAATTTGATTGGCTCTGGTTAGAGGGAGTGTACAGTAGCTGGGAGGGACCAAGTCCACAGATGAGATGCAGTAGATAACAGCATGCATGTTTCCATCCCAAGGACCCACAGTGCAACGTGGAAGATTACAAAAACATGACAGCAGTGTACAAGACTAACAGCAGAACTATGACTATATAACTATGACCTGTAAAAATGTTATCAAATTCTGATCATCCTACAACACGCTCATGATTAAGAGTTGACAGACGTACCTCCGAGGGTTTCTGCCCATTCCCCCTCCTGGTCTGTGATGAATGTTGCGACCAGCAGGTAGAATTACCTGGATGAGAAACACAACAGGGTGTTAAACGTCTCAGCATGTCTTTCTTTCTCTATTTATTCTGTTCTAATGAACAGCCTCACATTCTCTAAACACTCAGGGTTTCCCCTCGCAGGGGAAACCCTGAGGAGAACACGTGTGGCTCAATCGAATAGTCAAAATGCTGCAACTGACATTTTGTGTTTTCAATTTCGTTTCTTTACTATTCACTAAATTTGACTTTGAGCTCATTTTATCAGCAGCAATCAAGTGGCATTTCTTATCACCGGCATGAGACCAACACCTTCATACATATGGGACCTCAACATACTGAAGGATTGTCTCATTAATACATTTAACTATTCACCATTTAACCGAATCAGACCTTGGCTAAAAGCAGTTTAAAGTAAGAGCTTAGGGTTCGTTTAAATACCAGATCACAGGTACATCAGGTAGATTGGATAATAAGTAAACCCAACAATCACATGGAAGCATCGACACATTTGTTTGTTTTTTCGTAATTAACAACTTACGGACATTTTATTCGATGTGGTAAAACCCCACATATCTGAGATTGTGTGGAGGATAAAACAACCACTAAATAGTGTTTATGAAGTTGTTCACTGATGTCCGAGTTGACCGTGTCCGTCTGACCTGCCGGGATGTCTTTAAAGGTCCAAGTGTCTCTACTCTGTTTCCTGTCTCTCAGATTGTAGACCTTCTCTTTCTTTTCTTTAATCTTTGTCCAGCTGTTGGCCTGCTTTCCTTGTCTCTGTCTTGGTTTCCTTCCTGAACATGAATATACATTTACTGACACTGATAATAACAAGGTGGGAAATGCATTTTCAGGAAAGGACTCTGACAAAGAAACTGTGAAGCAAAAATGTAGTGGTTATTTGGTAGTGGCTAGAAAATGTAATTGGCTGACAAAAACACACAACATTAACAGATAAAAACAAAAAAAGTGACATTAAAAAAATATCTTCATGTAATAATTTACTTTAAGCCTAAATAAGATTGTGATATATAAGGATAAAAGTTGCACTTTAATTTGTAAAAGTGAGGAAGGTGATTAGTTGTGCTCGACCTGTTTCAGGTCTATATTTGGACTCTGAAAATATTTTTGCTTACTTCCATTGTCGGAGTCATCACTGCTGCTGAGGTTCCTGCTTCTCTTCATCATCGTCTGTCTGCGGAGCTCCGGCGTAGGGATACTTCACACAAACCAGAAAGGAGGTTAAGTTACAGAAAGGATTGGTGTCAAGCTACAAGCTACGCAGCTATGATAAAGATAACATTTGGGAATAAGATTTTTTCAAAGTCTGACTCAAAAACACGATTTTATAGCATAATGTTAGGATCAGTCTTATTAATCCATGGCATACTTCATGAGCAATTACGAAAGACTAAACAATAGAAAGAGACAAATCAAAAACATCAGCTCAGATTCATACATGAAACACCAGAGGTTACAATGACAGTTTGCAATAAGAACAATCAATAAAATCCCTGCAGCATGAGGATCGAGACACCAGGCTCTACATAGTTCAACTTTAACAGTTGGTACCTTTTCCCATTAATCTACTGCAATAAATATTCTATCTCGCAGCAAAAAGTAAGATAAAGAACTTATTGCTTCTTTATTTTACATATTGATATTTGAACATATTGAAGACCGTATGCTCAAGGATTTTGGAAAGAAATGGGAGAAGAGAGACAGGTCTGTAGCTGCTCACTGCAGAAGGGTTGAGCGTGGGTTTCTTCAGTAGCCCAGACTGATTGCTAACAGATGAAACTCACTCACCAGGCATCAAGACCAGCACTAAACAAAGTAGTTTCAGCAGATACACTTTAACTTAGGAAACAATATTCTCACAGTCTAGCAGAAGATCCTTATAGATTCAGATGCATTGACTATGGTATCTCTACAGTGCATTAATCTAACTTCAGCTGTGTTAGCCA
>CALSBV010010664.1:32732-46365 GCA_943590825.1 Bovichtus diacanthus
TCATCGTGACAGTTTATATATTCATAATACTTCTAAATAAGAACAATAAGACTCATCGTGACAGTTTATATATTCATAATACTTCTAGTCTTCAGAGAAAAGTCTTAATGGTACCTGAGCACTAAAGTGTCTGAAGACATGTTGTGTATATTATGTCCATGTGATATTTCAGGCTTTTCTTTTTAAGAAATTAGCAACAAAAGAAAAATGCTGTAAAACAAACCCTGTTTGTCATTCGAGGGTATAGAGTGCAGACTGATGAGGGCTCTGAATACTTTATGCATAATAATCTTATATAAACTATAATGACCTTTGTCATTTTATATAATGCTGCTGGAGCACGGACACTTATGGTTAAAACGTGCAGCTTTTTAAAATAAAATCCCTATTCTTGTATCCGTAAAGTTTGTTAAGTGCACTTTTTTTTTCCTCATCTTGTCTCGCTTCTCATTGACTTCCACACTAGAACAGCGGTGAAGAGGAAGTGCACTGACGCTGTGTTTTTAGTCCACAAGTACACTGAAGAGTAAAACTTAAATTCCGAGGAGCTAATTGCTCCGCGAGGTCCACGGAATAATGATTCTCCATCGCAGGCCGCCTGTAATGGGCTCTTTGACATTTAAAACACTAATTACTTACAGTAGATCTGCAGGAAGTGATGAATGTTTCCCTTTTTTTTAATTTTTTATTTAACAAAGCGCTTGATTATTTTTGTGTGATTTATTTACGATGCATTTTCACCACGTCGGTCCTCATCGCAACATGTTTCCCACGTAAAGTCGGGGAGCAGCCACATGTTTAATTCAGCAGAAACCCTCAAAGGAGCAGTTTGGGGAGAAGAAGAAGGTGTTTGCTCACACATGCTGAGACTGAAAGTGCTGTTAGTCAAAGTAAATCACAGTGTCAGGAAACACTGACGACCTAATTCAAATAAAGAAGAGGCAAATTAAGCTAATGAAATTTCAATGGCTCAACTGCTCCAGGTTTAGTTGCTTTTTCGATAATTCCCAGACCCTGTTGAAATAACATGAGCCTCATTAAACCAAAAAATCTAATTATCAACTACTAATCAAATTAGCTTTTGGAATAGCCATTCATCACCGAGTTAATTAGCAAACATCACACCCGCTTTCACTTTGCACGGAGCAGTCGGCGAAGAATTTACTCTGAAATGATTCAATCCAATGAAATGAAATAAATAAAAACAACCCTTCCACAGAGATGCGTCTGCACCAAAGAAGAAGTTTGCACACACACACGTACGTCGGAAGGGAAAACGTTCTTCAGACTTTGCCAGTGGTTCGTGTCTCGGAAACAGAGCCACAAAAACATGTTTGAGTGCAGCTGAAATGGTCAGATATTTGTGTTTTGCCTTCTGTTGATTGCGTCTCTGTTTTCTGGTTTCACAACGTGCTCCTGCTCTGATGTTTCTCCGGCCGCCTGCTGTGCATCCTGCTCTGATTTGGTATCACTGTGAGAGGATCCCAAAATAACAAGAGCTTTTATTTATTTATTTATTTATTCTTCCATACTGTTGCTTTGTTTCCCAAACGTACAAACGTATTAGAGCTAATTGAATACGACCCGCTGACAGCTGTCTGAAATAATGAAGCCTCTTTTCCTCACATTTTCTCCCCCAGGATGGCCTCTCGCTCCTGCACTTCGGTCCACATCAAAGTGCCTTATCAGTGTGCAATCTGGGGCTGAAGGAATTATTGATCACACTGAGAGCCTGGGCCTCCATATTTACTGCTTCTGCACTGAAGGAGACATGGTATTATGGAGCCAAAAGCAAAAATGCTTTCAGAGCCAGGAGACACGGCCGGACACTCTCTGGTTTGTTTTTTTTATATAACTCTATCTAAACATCGGGGTGCGTGAAAAGGACTCCTAGTCTAACCAGAAATCTGTGAGGAGTAATATCATCTATTAATCTATTAATATGTTTGATTGTTTGACTCTAAAATAGTCCAAACTAAGTTGATAATTTGCTTTAAAATTAAAGGCAAAATGTCCGATTTGACTCGATTCTGATGAATCACATTAGTGTCAAACGTGACTGGAATCGGATTTCACGTTTTTGGGGACTAGTGAGAGACAACTCAGGTTTCAGATTGCCAAGAAACTTGGTTTCAGTGTTCCCGGTCCCCAGCGGACAATATATAGGCCGTCCTCTCGTGGCCCCGGGGTAGTCACTGCTGTACCTGTTGGCCCCCAACAGTGCTGTCGCTTGGTCCGTCCAACACTCGGAGTGAAATATCTCAAACAGAATTCAGTGGATTGTCATGAAACTTGGTACAAACCTTCATGGTGACTAGAGGATGAAGCATACTGAGTTTGGTGATCCCCTGACCTTTCCTCTAGCGCCACCATGAGGTGGACATTTGTGATTTTGCGTGAAATATGTACTATATACTATCGGATGGATTGAAATTAGATTTGTTA
This sequence comes from Bovichtus diacanthus, assembly GCA_943590825.1. Taxonomy (NCBI): domain Eukaryota; kingdom Metazoa; phylum Chordata; class Actinopteri; order Perciformes; family Bovichtidae; genus Bovichtus; species Bovichtus diacanthus. Next base: position 35,178 of record CALSBV010010664.1, read on the forward strand.
AAGACATTCATATTCATCTCAGGATGAATTGTAATAACTTTGGTGGCTTAATCATCAATAATTTGTCCAATACTTTAGCAAATGTTAGCATGTTGATGCTAAGATGGTGGTAAAGGAGTGTGAAAGGTAAGATGCATGAAACTACGTCACGCTCCTGGCTGGAGTCTTTCCTTAGACAGGAAATGTGGGAAAAGACATGCAACAAACATGTTCCAGCCAGGGATCCAACTGTAACCCAGAATAATGTACTTACTGTATGTGCAGCTCTTTAAGTAATTTGTATAATGTATAAATGGAAACATTCCATGAACTGTAATAGATGAATTAGGAATTTATTGCAGTTTTATGGAGCTGTGGTCTGACGACAAACCTGTCTCCTACATTATTGATCTTATGGTTGCAGTTTTAAACATGAACTCCTTGGTTATATATTAAAGTAAAGTAAAGTAATGTAAATATAAACTGTAATCACCACCTTGTGGTTGCAGTTTCTGTCCAAAATGTCATCATTTCAGCATTTTACCCTCAAAGACATTTGTTTTTGTGAAATTGTCATAATTTGCATATGAATTCTAGTGGTATGGCCTAAAACGTGTTATGTGAGGTCACGGTAACTTGACCTTTCCAGCGTAATGTAATCATCCTTGAGTCCAAGTGGATGTTTGTGCCAGATGTAAGGACGTTCCCTCAAGGCGTTCCCGAGATGTGGCGCTCAGGAGAACGGGACGGTCTTGGGGTCACAGTGACCTTTGACCCTTGACCACCGAAATCTAATCAGTTCATTCTTGATTCCAAGTGGAGGCATAAAAAGCCCCGGGGTCGGTAATCTGTGCGTACACCGAGGTTCAGCAGGATATTTATAATGAGGCGGACTGATGCTTCCACGTGCGCTGGATTAATGCGCCCAGAGTCAACTGTTTATGAGCGGAGAAGAAGAAGAGGTCCTTGATAACTTACACAGTAATGAAAATGTAAATGTGCAGATGATTAGCTGGTTGACGGGGTATTATAACGGCCTTCAGATTATAATGAGGTTATGTTAATATACTGCAGTGAAAAACCTTTCTCACCATATGATGAGTGATTGATTCTTAATATACTGCAAATGTTCCAACTGTAGGTTATAGCGTTGAATATTTTCGTGTATTAAACTCCTAAACAGGACGTTCCCACACAACAACACAGCATTGTCCGTCACACATTTACATTTGTTTTTGACGCATCACAAATAAATCTGCGTGTGGAGGACGAGTCGTGATTGTTTTGTTTTAATTTACAACGTTAACCATGTATTTAGGAAAATACATTTCCAGTGAAAGGTAATAAAATACCTTTCACTGGAAACTTAATTGAGAATGTGTAGTTATATTGGAACATCATTCTGTAGCAGGCAGCGTTGTATAAATATCATTTATAATCACTGGTGGTTATTTTAACATTGTTTTATCTGTATGAAACCACACTTCAATCAAATTGTACAAAGACTCCAGAATTATCATATTTCAGGGAAAACTATCTCACATCCAAGTCTGTCTAGAGACCAGTGTTAAATATGCGAGCTCGTACCATAAACCGTACCAATCAGAACTAGAGAATAACCATAAACGAGATGGTTTTACACACGTGTGTCCACAGTAATCATTGTTGTAGTAAGTGACAGGCATCAGGTCAGTTCAAGACTGTTCCACTGATTTAAAGACTGTAACTACAACATGTCAAGAGTATTGATTATACATCAACCAAAGGCAAAATATGCATCCTCTGTGTGAGCGCTGCTGTAGCTCAGCTGGGTAAGAAGCAGGACTGTAAACAGAGAGGGTTGTGGGTAAAATGCTGTCTGCATCTGTAAAAAAAGATATTTCTCTGCAACTCACAAACCAAGAAACATTTAAGTTCTTGGGTTCATCTGTTCACATATTGGTGCATATTGGTTTTAGTTTCAGCGTCTCATTGTCTAACCAGGAGGTTACGTCAGGTCACCTTTGGCTTTGTCGCTTTGCTTGTCTGTTTGTCAGGATTATGGAAAAACTACGAGCCTGATTTTCATGAAACTCCAGGTAAAGATGCAGCGTGCAGCGTTTCAGAGTGGCTGGGAATCACGGAGCAGATACGTGCATTATTTTCACTTATGAACATGGCCTCAGGGCAGGTCTGGCCTCTCAGTGTCTTTACAGATACTTATGTGTTTATCATTTTTCTATTGATTTATTAGTAATAATGACCAGAAAGTCCAAATTTTTGTGTTTTTTTTCTATTTGTGCACGATTTTATCATTTTGTGTTATTGTATATTCTTTTGACCTTTCACCAGCAGATTCAATAGAAGTGTAAAAACACACATAACCCAAGGTCTGAGTCCACCTCGCTGCTTCAGTGCTAACCACCACCTGTCTCACTCTGCGTGTATTTGCATTTTAACAAGTGCTTATTCCATAAAAGATTCATGAGCTCAGACTCACTATTCAAACAGGAGGCTCTCACAGTTTTATTGTCCCTTAATAAGGCATGAGACCCAAAGATTCAGATTCTGGAGCTTTGTGTCGTGAGTGTCCTCACAATTGAACCAGGAAATGTCATACGCCACCTTGAGCTTTTATTTCCCACTATTGTGTAGAAGTGTATTATTTATAGGTATTCAGGGCAAGAGAGAAGAAATACAACCCCATTCATTACCTGTAAAACTTGAGAAATGTCCCCGGCACGCAGCAGAAATAACTGGCAGACTGTGACCAGTGTCAGAATGAACAGCTCACTATATCTCACACGGGACGTTTGCAAAGCACTGTATCTTATTTTATTGATTTACAATACGGCAAATCATTGGACAATCATCCTGACTTTCAACCGTGCCTCGTGCAGTCAATAGGACAAACCTCTCATCAATCCAGAGACACGTCCTCACGTCCTCACGTCCTCATGTTCTCACCGTAACTCACTTTGCTTTTTCGCAGAGATTATTTTCCTCCGCTCCGAAGATAACTTGTGCCAGAAGAAAAAGCGGCGAGGCACTCTCTGAGGCACATGTCTGCAAACATGGCAGTGAACTTTAAAAGTAATTTATTCAGCAGACAGGAGCTGAGAAAGATTGATGTTCATATTTCATCCATCAATGGTTTTTATAATTCACTAGCCTGGTGGACGGGTGCTAGTCAGCGCTTGTCAGGAAGCTGTGGTACATTCTCAACTCAGCTGACTTATTGTACAAATCTTACCAGTGTGTCTGCAGTATGATCAGAAAGTCACTCTCACACTTTGACCACCATGATGTCACGTCCTCGCCACAAACGTCACCAATGATCAGTCAGAATTAAATTAAATAATAATAAGAATTAAATAACAAATGATTCAAAAATGTCTTTAAACTGTGCAACTTCCTGCCAACACTTCCCATGTTTGCTGTTACTTATGTAACATATGATCAGACAAATGGCAGCGTCCGGGTCTGAAGATGGCCAGCAGGGGGCGACTCTTTAGATTGTATAGAAGTCTATGAGAAAATTACCCTACTTCTCACTCGATTTACTTCTGCAGTAAACATCTTCCTGATGAGTTTATGGTCTCAAGCTGTAGTTTGAAGCTTTCTTCAACACAGCATGATGCTCATTTAGTAAATGATGGTACATTTAGAGCAGAATAGACGATAAAGCTATACTTTAGCTGTATGTTTGTATGTATTTTGCATGTATGTATTTTCTCTTGTACGCAGTCTGCGCTGGGTATTTGTGTTTTCTTCTGTACTGATGTTAATGTAAAGCACTTTGAAAAGGAGCTATATAAATTAAGTTTTACTTGCCTACTTATTAATTTACAAATATGTTGGTGAGGATTAACTGCATGCACCATAACACAGCTGCAAAGGACTTACTGCTCAGATCTTTCCAGAGTCGGCCAAGCAAAACAAGATTTCTTGACACACATATACAGGAACCTTTACAGCTGAAGCCTGTGAAGTTAGATGCAGCACTAAACTACAGTATTTCTGCTTACAGCTCTCAGCTAATTGAGGTTTAAGACACAACTCGGATGTATCGACCTTCCAGTCTCTTTTAAAGAGATTATTTCTCTTCTTTTTTTGGATTTTACTGGTTGAAATGGTGCACTATTGTCTTCCACTGTGCATTTCCATGAACTCACTGAAATGATTGAAGGATTCTAGTTATACAGTGCAATACCGTGCACTCGACTTCTACTTCAATCAGCCCGTAATTTATATTTTTATAATAACAGTGTGAAAACATTTCAACAATGTGAAACGTGTCACTTGTAGTGATGACCCGATGGAGAATTTTCATCTGGATCTGCAGCTCACATCTGCTTTCTGCTCATTGTTTATCTGTCTGACCCACAACTTCTGCTCTGACAGCCTCTAAACGCTCAATCTGCTCCACCTGTTCGGCAGCAAACAGCCGACACACGCAGTCGGAGACGAGCTGGACAACATCGAGGAGAGATTTCCCTCAGGAGACCAAAAGCAGAGCTAAAAGAGAGAGAATATTTCACTTGTGTTCATCAGGCGGACACAAACACAACTCCAAATGAATGATTATCTCACATTAGATTATTAACAAAACCATTATTAGCACAAGACAAGCGTGTCTCATTATAATCAACAAGGAAAATGAGAAAAATGATAAGAAAACTGAAAAATGCTGTGAGGAAAATAGAGATCAATTAAGAAAACATAAATCTTGATTATTCAACAATCCATATAAATGATTGAAGTCCCTCTCATTACTTATTTACGTCACTATTTATGCATTCGATTATACGTTTGGGTCGTGCGTCTGCTGTTTGTGGCTCCTCTGGGGCCGACACAGAGCGGCCAGTCGGCCCCGTTGTCACTCAGACGTAAAGCTTAATTCTGCCCGAGATATCACTCGGAGTCAGAAATCTCTTAATTCCAGGTGAATATAAAGCAATTATGATTCAGAAAATATCTAATTGGTTGTTTTCCTGCTTTTCAATTTGCATGGATTGAAAAGCTCTTATTGACATTCTGCAGGTCTGTCTTAACCTGTCAGGCATAAATAATTCTAGAAAAAAAACAATCATCAAAATGCAAGGAAGCTCAGGCCTGTCAGTTAATAATTAATGAGCAATATGCAGTTTGCAAAGAGGAAAATGGAATTACTGATGGAATTGTTTCGCCCCCTCTCTTAATTTCATAAAGGGCACAGAAAGCCGTCTGCAGACGAGTCTCCGAGAACCCGGATGTTGGTGAAAATGAGAAAACTTTGCAGGGAAAGTTGCACGTACTTTTTCCTCACGGCTCCGAGGCAGTCGGAGGTCAGCGCTCAGACTGGAGCTGTCATTGATTCTGCACCGCCACCGACGCTGTCTGGGCTTGAGCTTCACATGTCCACCAGCAGCCTGTCTGTAACAAGCAGCAGGTTCCAGCTACCTGGGGATTCTCACACGTGAAGCGACTCCCCTTGACGTTACATGACTAATTGCTTCCCGAATGTTCTGCCTGGACTCTTGTTTCGATTGCTATGAATTCTCCCTGTATGGTCGGCTCAGACAGCGTACCCGATGACCGCGGCTGACAGCTTATCATGGCCCACAAGTTTTGTTTTCCTCATTGTTCACAGTTACAGTGACAGCGATGGATGTCTCAGTAAGGCACGGAAGACAAACGATGACAAATCCCATCCAGAACATTGAATATCCTGCCAAGTGGTCTTTGGATTTCCTGCTGAGCTTTTTTCTTTGTTTTCAGTTTTTATTACTCGTTCTTACAATTCTTACTATACTTTAAGAGATCAGTCCCTTTAAAAAAAAAAAATTAAATAAAAAGAAAGTGTATGTTGAACGATGGTGGAAGAAGTATTTCAGTAAAAGTACAGAAATGTAAAAAAAAAAGAAAGAAAATCAGCAAAATGCCCAGAGTGACTGATTGTAGTCGCATCTCACATCATGTATATATACATCTGCATATATACAGTTGGATAGTTTAGTCCGTGGTTCCCAACCTAGGGGTCGCGCCCCTCCAAAGGGCCACAAGATAAATCTAATAGGGTCGTGACATTATCCACGGGAGAGGGAAGAAGAAAAACTAGTATTTATTCTTTGGACTTTTAACTAATCTTTGTATTTTCCGAGGGAACATTTGGTGGAACTTAAATGTTGGGAACAAGCGTTGTATTATATCAGCTTTACATATGTTTATTTTTTATGTTTAATCTGAAAAGTAAGATGAATATATTGCAGTATAAAGGACAATATTTGCCTCTGCGTGTAGTGAAGCAGTGGAAAATGGAAATACAAGTATATGAAAATTGTACTTAAGTATAGCATTTGAATAAAGTAAAAAGGATGTCAAAGTAAAACAATTACTTTGTAGTTCTTACAGACTTGTAGTTCTTACAGACTGTAGTTCTTACAGACTTGTAGTTCTTACAGACTTGTAGTTCTTACAGACTTTGTAGTTCTTACAGGCTTGTAGTTCTTACAGACTTGTAGTTCTTACAGACTTGTAGTTCTTACAGACTTGTAGTTCTTACAGACTTTGTAGTTCTTACAGACTTGTAGTTCTTACAGACTTGTAGTTCTTACAGACTTTGTAGTTCTTACAGACTTGTAGTTCTTACAGACTGTAGTTCTTACAGACTTGTAGTTCTTACAGCCTTGTAGTTATTACAGACTTGTAGTTCTTACAGACTTGTAGTTCTTACAGACTTGTAGTTCTTACAGACTGTAGTTCTTACAGACTTGTAGTTCTTACAGCCTTGTAGTTCTTACAGACTTGTAGTTCTTACAGACTGTAGTTCTTACAGACTTGTAGTTCTTACAGACTGTAGTTCTTACAGACGGGTGCGTCCGATCAAATCCTCAAAATAAATCAACACAGTTGATCACATCTGTAAATAAAGGCAGTATGTATGTTCCATTATGCAAATGAGGTATTATGTAACTTCTGCTGCATTTAGAAAGTTTAGAAAATGTACGCATTTAGACAAAGTCAGTAAAAGAATGTTTTCTTTCCACTGGTCTGAAAGACGACGTGTTATGGAAGCAAAATAGCCCAAAATCCCCAAAATCGACCGGTGCATGAAAAACGATGTTGTTGCCTTTGAGTGTTTTACCCTCGAAAGGGAAGATTATTTCAGAGTAAAACAAGCCAAGTTCCTCACGCTTTGGCCTTCATTTTTACAAATTGGCATTTGAAAATATATGGAAACTTCCTTCAAAATGTCCAACTGTGGAACACAAAACACTTTAACAACCTCCGTGTTCGAGCATGTCTACTAAAGTATATCTATATATATATCTATATATCTATATATATCTATATAAATTGCTTTGGCACAGCTTTAATCTGCTGTGATGAGGAGGCTGGAGGCTGCAGTGTGATGGGCTCTTTATGGACACAGAGCCTCTGTTACAATGCACTCAGGACCATCAGGCATGAGACCTGTGAAAAGCCCCACAGCGACGTCTCAAAGCTTAATTTGCACATTAATTCTTGTTGACAAGCGTACAGATAGCCGGCATGGAATGACTCCGAAAAAGTAACCCGGAGGATTTGGTAATTGGCCCCCAGCATGTGAGAATGTTCAGCTAATGGAACACCTCTGCTGTGTTTTTGTCCCTTTCAAGCATCACAAACGCTTAAGTGCAAATATTAAGACGCAGATAATAGCTGGTGCAGATTTTGGTGATTTGCTATGTGGGTAAATGTGGAAACGGGAGGTCGAGCTGAGTGTTTCTGTGACGCTACACACTCTCAGAGCCAAAGTCTGCGAGTCAAATTTGACAAATCGGATCTATTTCCTGTCTCTGTTTGAAGTGGTCAACGTGTGCTCAGCGTGGCGTCTGAACAACAGTCATTTAACACTTAATTATTATTAGAAGAGCGAGTCATTTCCCCCGGAGTTTAGTGGCTGAACGTGTCCGTCGCCGCGTGGAAATGAAAATAACTGACTCGGAGTTTATTGCAATGACAAAAAGAAAAACCCAAAGTGCTGAACTAAACCAACAAACTCATAAAGATAAGGACGTAAAGAAGCATAACGGGGCCTCTTGGAGGTCGGCGTGACTCCAGCACATGTTGGACGCAGTATTTAACGGAGATAATGGTGCTGGGGGGGATGGGGGGGGGTAATAGCTTCTAACTACTCCCTGCATATAATCACTGACACATGAATCCACCCTGAAGACAACACAGGCTGGTGGAGCGGCTTGATTGACAGCGCGCACGTGTTTTAGAATTGCTAATTTAAAATAAACTCTTTTGTTTCCCAACGATGCTTCTGCTGCGGACGTGTTCTCACAGCTGCTCATGCAGGTACGAGAAGAAGGAGTGTAACAAATTACTTATTGAATCTTTCATTTCTTCTTCTTTTCTCCATCGTTTTTTAATTAACAAACAGTTTTCCTCTTTTTGAAATGTCAGTCTGAGGTTTATTATTCACCGTGTTGTGACTTTACAGTCATTTGCGGCGGATTCAGACTCGAACACTTGTTCGTACGTTTCAACTCCACGTCTGTTTTCATGGCGTGAAATAAAAAGACCAACCTGTGACCTCCAGCAATATAATGTAATTATTGCTTCATGATTAAAGTGCAATGTGTTGTGTTTCCCCTTTTTCAACTGGCTCTGATTTATACACGAGGCACATATTGTGCAAAGAGCCATTGTATTAGCCGTGCTTATTACGCCCACACATAGCTCATTCATAATTAGGCTGCATATCTTAATAGCTCCAGTTGAATTGTCTCACTTTACTGTGTGGATTTTTATTTTATTTTTTTACGGGAGTGCGTCTTCCTTTATGTTTCATTAATATTTGCACAGTTGACTTCCAGTAGCTTCAACACGGGTGAAGAATTAAGCAGTTAACAAAATGACGCAAAAAAAAAAAAGACAAAGGCTGCCGACATGAAAGAACACGTTCACGCCAAATACGTCTTTCAACTTCTTCAAAAAACAAAGAGTTGTCATGAAATCTTCCCTCTGCTGGTAGATGCTATTAAGTCACTGTGTTTCCTGCCTGGTGCCCTGGGGTGTAAACAACACTTCCATTGTAATTAGGAGATGTTTGCAACCTCCCCATTTATTTGCCTCTGATTAGAAATGTATCCAGTGCTTGTTTACGCGTCTGCCTGCACAGCCACACTTAACAGACCCGGCCTGACAGCTCGAGACGCATCAATACATGAATACTATGAATGAACTTGGGAGTGGAGTAATGGTGTAGGAGGAAGGGAGCGGCCTCCGGGCCTCATCTCGGCAGTCGTCTCCGCTATCAGTCTGAGGAAGTTGCCCTTCAGAGCTTTCGGGGGGGGGGGGGAAGCTGAGAAGACGCGGCGATAGATAAAGTCGGCAGCTCTATTGCGCCTGTCATCCGACGCCCATCACCGCGCACTTCCTGGAGCAGCGATAAAGATGGATGAGGTTGCCACGCGGGATCCCAGCCAGAGCCAGACGCTGATGGAGAGCCCGTTGGAGACGATAGGAGCGCTGTCTGTCTCACACGGGTGTGTTTACTGCCCTGTTCTCCACACGGAGCCTGACATCACTGCTTGGTTTGCAGCAGCTCTTTGATGCAAAGGGTCCAAATGTTGCGTGTGTGCTGGTGACCCGGCGCCGCATGGACCAGTCGGTACCAGTGATGTGAGTAAATCCACCCATCTCCAGAAATGAGAGGCACCTTTCTGCTCCCATGTGAGGTGGAGTTTCACATAAATCCATCGCCTATTACTCCTGTAATTGAGCACATTTTGTTTGTTTCTTAATCTCTGAGGCATAACACAGGAGTTCATATTTATAAATATGTGTTTGGCTTCAGACAGCCATTGGTTTCCATTCATTTAGCTTCAATATGTAACCAAGTGAAGCTAATGCGGAAGTTCCTCAAACCTGCATTTTCTCAAATATCCTCCTATATATACTATACTCCTATTTTATAGAAGTCTATGAGAAAATGACCCTACTTCTCATTTGATTTATTCCCTCTGTAAACATTTTCCTCATGAGTTTATGGTCTTAATCTCTAGTTTCAAGTCTTCTTCCACACATCATGATGTTCAGTTTGTAAATTATTTTCCCATTTAGAGTAAAATAGAGGATAAAGCAGGGTATGCTTTAGGGCGGGGCTACCCTGTGATTGACAGGTCTCTAGCACTTAGTTCTCCAGGTTTTCGTCTAAGAACTTTAACCCTTTCACAGTGTTTTCAGTTCATGAAAGTCGTCACTTCCAAAAAAACAAGATGGCGACGCCCAAAATGCCAAACTTGTGGATTTTGGGACCAATAGTCAGTGATTACTTCTCGTGTTCTGTCCACGTATGTAGCTCACATTGAGACACAATGTGTGCTTCATATGTTGCACTGCAGATATGAACTTTTAATTGCATTGCTGGGTGCTGATGAAAAAACAAAACATTTATCCAGGCAGATGGTTTCATTTTTATTTTCCTAGGATTTAAGATATCTGCCAATGAGACTCCTGGCTCCATGTCAGTACAATGAAGGCAACTTCATTTGTTTTGCTCAATGCATTGAGAAATCACACAGAAAACCTCAATGGGAATGTCTTTCATAAACAGAAACTGTTTTATTTATTCGTATTTTGGATAAATTGACTCTTTAAATCCGTAATAACTGATTTATTTGGCACTTGGGAGAAAGCTAGTCTTCATTTCACACAGCAAACACACCGTAACTCTTCCTCAGCCTCTCAATTTCCTTGTTAGTCAGTGAGTTGATTAACTGAGATGTACAACTGGCAGTAATGTACCACTTTATCACAGTCCCATCTGGAATATGAACTCTTGTAAAAACCCTCACAATTTATTTCCATGCTGTTTATAAAAACACGATGGGGCTAAATTACTCTCAAATTAGTTTTGACTCCGACTGATCCCAGAAGAACAGGAAGTAGCCATTGAGGGAGTTGAAAATAGTTCTAATAGAGACCGTTAAAGTAATATGGCTGATTGCTTTTATGAAACACTTACCACATGTACCTGCCAGGGTTTCATAAAATAAAAATGAAACTCCTCTTTCCGGGTACAAATTTCTCTCCAAAAAATAAAGTTGCGGTTCTTATAACGACGTATGATTCGAACACGGACAACTATGAAGCTCACTATCACGCTCGCTTTCTGTTTGTTTTGTTCATTTACACATGTCATTCTCTTCTTCTTCTTCTTCTTCTTCTTCTTCTTCTTCTTCTTCTTCTTCTT
>CALSBV010010664.1:74998-90694 GCA_943590825.1 Bovichtus diacanthus
ACACACACACACACACACACACACACACACACACACACACACACACAGAGTCAGAGGCTACAAGGTGCCACATGCTCATCAGAGATAACCATCACACACACACACACACACACACACACACTGTTGGTCATCAGCAGCACTTTGTGGTTCAGTATCTTGCTCGAGGACACTTTGACACGCCGACTGTAGAGGCCGGGGATCGAACCCCCGACCCTCCGCCTGGTGCACGACCTCCACCCGCTGAGCCTCAGTGACATCATCATTACGACTCATTTGTCTTGATGTTAAGTAAACGGGTCAGTTTGACCCCGAACAGAAGAGGTGTCTCCTCTCTATTTATCAACATCACCTGATGGAAATTATTTTTTTTTAAATTAAAAAAATGATCTAAAATATTTTATGTTTTGCAAAACTAATGTATTGTATATCTACGTTTTTACAATGTTCAGAAAAATGTGTTTGAATGTGTATTTTTTGTGAATTGTCCTCATGGAAACATGATCTGTGAGGGGGGGGAAACAATCACACTAAATATTGATTGAATTGATAGTGATAAGAGGTACAAACAGAAAAACATCTGGATTTTGTGGTTTCTGACTTGAGCCTGTTACAGAAAAACAAATACAACAGGAAACTCCTTTAAAACTCAGAAATGATGGAATATCATTTAATATCCAAGAGTCGACTTTTAAGTGTTATTTTCTCTATCTTACCCAATTTATTTCTGATTATTGATTTATTTGTACTCTCACTCACCAGCCTCTTTGTCTGCTGCACACACTGCTATATATTCACACTGTGTGCAGGATGTAAAGTACAGAACATGATGGGTCCACTTCACGTGGAGAGGCGCATCAGACGCCCACAAGGTCGAGAGGATGAGCAGCGTGGCCCCTTTACTGACACACAGTCGCCAAAATGGTGTTAAGACTCACTTTGCAGGGAGTGTGGAGCTGCTGAAGCATGTGGAGGCTGCCTGGCTCATTAACAAAGGCGGCGGGACGGACCCTTGAACAGCGCCGGTGTCAGAGGAGAGCAATTCCCCTCTGCACCAGAACTGGGGCAGACATTTTGGTTGGTGCTCTGAGCTAAGCCAAATCAAGACCCACATAAAAAAAAAACCCTGATTGAAAGACAAAATATAGACCAACTAGATACTAGAGAGAGAATGTGGGGCAAATATCCCAGATACTAATCAACGTGACAATTACGAGGCGAGTGCTTTGAAGAGCTGCTTTACTTTCCCCGTGTGATTGTTTTGTGCTGCTGGCGTGGAAAGAGCTCCAGAACTGTCTGCGTCATTCATTATTTCATTGTTCCGGGGGAAATATGGTCTCATTATTCTTCAACCAATGTCGACCCCGTCGTTACCTGTCAGGGCTTTTCTGCTGAGGCCAGCTCTGCGCACTCAGAGCTGTTAAACACTAATGGACGATCGCTCTTCCCTTTGTGCTCAACGCGCCATCTGACGTGCCGTTCTGACTGACAGAGGGATGAAGGGGCCAATTTGCAAACGCTGACTTCCAGAGCATCCAGTGTGGAAAGACATTCATCAAAAGCTCTGTGCCCTTTTTCTTGTCTCCTTGTCATATTATCTGCACGGCGCTGTCAGAGGCGCGTGGAGTTGATCACACTTTATCTTCAGGCCTGCATGAGTGGACCACATGGCTGCCGCAGGGTACGGGCGGCAATTAGCAGCGTGAGACAAAGTACAAGTAAAAGTCCAGGAGTCAAAGTGTAAAGCAGCCAGGGATCATTGTGGAGAAGGACTTTTCAATCCTCGTCTGCGATGCAAAGGATGCTGGGACATCGTGCGGTGTCGTCCGCCCTGTGTCTGCAGACGTATCAGCGACTGTTTGGGGGGAAGTGACAATTTAATACAGAAATACAGACACGACTCACACGCACTCATCACAAGATGCATGAGTGTTTCAAACTAGAAAAGACAGAATTTAACTGATTCATTTATCATTTTTTTCTAATCCCGAGGAGGTAAAACTATCCCGTATTTTATAAGAGCTAAAAAGTTAATTTTTTACATTTTTTTGAATATTCTTTCACCCTAACTTGTCCGTCATCTATATACTTGTGTGATTGACGCCACGTGCATCGTTCCCCGACCTGGAGCAGACGTTGGTGTCTCTGGAAGCTGTGTCACTGTCACTGCTGCACAACCAGCAGCTGGAGGTGAAGTGTGTGTTTTAAAACTCAATTATGAGCTTTTTTTTTGTTTTTTCTACCAATTTTAATTCCCTTCGTGTGACGCATCTCAAGTCAACGTCCACTTCCTGTCTTTTAAAACAGCGGCCTCCGACCTTTTGGCACCACGGAGCGGTTTCATGCAAGACAAGTTTTCTACGACCCGGGAGGGAGGGGGGGTTTTGCACTTCACAATAAAGTGCACAAATCATTTAATTATCACATATACAATGTAAATGGAATTATTCCATTTTATATCATGCACTGTATTTATATTATTATTAAATTGTAATATATATATAATATAAAACATAAAAATGTTTACAATAAATATTACCAACACAAAAAAAAAAAAAGTTTTATTATTTCTGTGCGGCCCGGTGCTGGTCCGCGGGCCGGTGTTTGGGGACCGTTGTTTTAAAACACATCTCGCCGGATGCATCGGCAAATTCAAGGCGAGGATCTGCGGCCGCCAGCAGCTGGTTGTGCACGAGTGACAGTGACACCAAAGTCTGGCTCCATGTCGGGGGAACGATGCACTAATGGTCGTGTTGTTGGACGTCTTCAGTTTCAGTTTGTCTCTCTGTGTCGCGGAGACGCAGCTGAACACACGTGCCGCGTTGAGACAGGGCGGGTATAACAACGACAGCATATGTTGAGGTGTCGAGCAGCGAAGAAACGCCATCGTTCAGCCAATCGAAAGGTCCGCCAGGCGTCACGTTGGGCGACTTTTTATTTAATTGGGAGAGTAAAGGTTGTTTTGGGGAAACTTTTGGGCCACTTTTCGTTGCAAGTTCCTCTCAGGAAAAGTTCAGCTGGGCCTATATTCCAATGAATAATCAGTGGCATAACTTCAGCGTAGTTTACATGTTGCAGAGCACGATACACGAGACCAGACACATTAAAACCTCTGAGCTATAACAGGGATAACAGCCGCATCAAACGCCGCCCGGCGAAGACAAAGAAGTCTTGGCAGTGGTTTCACTCTGCACAGCAGATGGACGAGCTTTGACACGGCGGATAATGACGGAGTGAATGAGTCCAGGGGAGCTGAGGCAATGACCATGGCGAGGTATTTGACGGCGAAAGAGTGAAACCATATCAAATTGACTTTCAAATGACCTGATCCCAACGTTTCAATGTGCTCGCTGCACCATCTGGTTCAGCCAGATTCACCAGATTCATCTGTGAATACCATTAAATGTCCATCACGATGAGGAAAGATTTAACTGTCGTCCGCTCACGGTGTTCTCCTTGTAGCGCCCTCGTGGAGATGCACTGTTGCATTATGGGAGGAGCCGATACATTGATCCAGACATTAAGAGTAAAGTTCGAATTTTTAGAAATGGAGAAAATATGAGATTTAAGTCACAAAAAGTCAAATATCCGGTGAGTAAAGTTTTGCATTTTAGATGAAAGTTACTGACGTCACAACATTAGAGAATAAAGTTATTACCTGTATACTAAAGTCAGATATTAAAAAAAAGTGAATAAATTCAGAACGCTATTTCAGATTAAAGTTATATTTAAAGTTATTTATGAGAATAAAGTCATGACATGACTAAGTGAACGTTTGTGATATTAAAAAATCATATTTCTATGTAAAGACACATTTCACGAAAAGACTCAAAACTCTGACGTTTAAATCAGGATTTTCAGAATAATGTAATTATGAGTATAAACTTGACATTTTTAGATCAATGTTTCTCAGAACATTTTAAAAAAAATGAATGTAAGTCAGAAGTCTGAGTCAGAATGTAGTGTCTAATATCAGAAGTGTTTTCCCTGCAGCCCTTTATATACAGTACATGCAATATATATAACGACTCTTACTTTGAAAGTCAGAATAAGGAAAAAAAAAAACAGACATTTTTAAGCAACCAAATCCTTCCCACCTCTCCCTCTGCACTCACACATACATATATATATATATATATATATATATATAATTCTGAAGGGAACCAGCTCGGGCATGTTTTCACATTTGCTTGAACCAACACACACACACACGCGCACACACACGTGCACACTGCTACGCAGAGGACGTGATTGGTGACTTGTGAGTGGATGCAGCTTGTGTGTGCACTGATGCGTAAATGTGCACCACCAGCAGCGCCTCACAGACAACTTCTACTACACTGTTATCTTTCGGGGTTTTTTTATTTTATTTTTCCACCTCCGCGAGGTGAAGCAGCATAAGAGCAAAGCAGAGTGTGTGTGTGTGTGTGTGTGTGTGTGTGTAGGGGGCAGAGGGGGGGTGCCTATTGATAATTAACTGTGGTACCTGAATCGGTGACGTGCGTGGAGGGTAGGGGGTGACGAGAGAGAGAGAGGGAGGGAGGGAGGGAGGCGGGCCGGAGAGGAGAGAGAGGTCTTGCCTCTTGTCTTGCTGAGGCTCTTTGATTCAGTGGCAGTGGCTGAGACAACCGTTACCGGCCACCGATAACCCGGTAAGTCCTCCTCATCTTCTCTGTCTCTCTCTCTCCATCTCTCTCTTTATTTATTATAAAACAGAGTCTTTAATTCCCCGTTTCTCATGAGGAATGAATAGAAGTTAATGCTCCGTTTCTACTCGGATAAAAGAAAGTTCATGCGTAAAATAGAGGCGGAAAAAAAAAAAAAAAAAAAAAAAAAAACCTTTTTGAATCCCTGTGCAATCCAGGAACACAGACTGTATCTATAATAAAGAATAGTCAAATAATAAAGGAAATAACCTGTAAAATAACGTGTTTTACTTTGAGGCGCTGGAGCCACATGGAAGCTCGGGCGCTGTCCGCGGTGCTGAAAGTCTCCTCCACAATCAGTTACCAATTATCGATCCAAACCCGTCTTTCTACCTGATTAACAAAGTTTCCCGTGGATACTTTGCCGAACATAAAGTCGTGATTTATGTCCATAAATCCCTCTGTGCATGTCTCTCTTCTCCACAGTGATCCTGCTCCAGATCAGCAGCTCATGGTGAAGATTTCCCCGCAGGACATCGCGTCTCCATCGCGTCTCCATCGCGTCTCCGCAGCCCAAATCAAAGAGGACATTTGGCCAAAGTGAACTTTTATTTAGGAACACAGAATCATAGTGGATGGCGGCGAAGTGAGAAGATGCTTTGTGTGTCTGATGAGCGCAACACCTGCCAGTCGTGTAAGAGCGTCAGTGGAAGCTTGGCACATACAGGAGTACCTGCGATGAAGAAACCCGCAAGAAGCTCCACGCGGTAAGAAGCGGAAGAGTGGGATCCAGAGCAGACAGAAGAGAGAGGAGGCCAAGGAACAAACTCCAGCGCGTCCTCAAATGATGGGGATAAAGCACCTTCTGCTTCTTTTGATTTACTTAGACCCGCTGAATGTCCTGTGCGCCGCCACCACCAACAAAAGGAGCAAAACCCCGCCGCGGAGGAACTCAAAGGTGAAGGAGGTCAACGGCAGCACCACCGCGGTCCCGCTGGCCGCGGCCGTCCCGGGGAAGATCACCCAGGTCCCGGCTCCCACGGTCCAGCACGACACCTGCCTGGGTTACTACGACGTGAGCGGCCAGTACGACAAAGAGTTCAGCTGCAACAACACCGACCACCGCTTCTGCTGCGGCAGCTGCTTCCTGCGCTTCTGCTGCGCGGACCGGGGGAAGCGGCTGGAGCAGAAGAGCTGCACCAACTACAACACGCCGGACTGGATCAAAACCCAGCCCCCATCACCGGCACCGACAGGTGATACGTACGACCCGGAGCTGGACCAGACCAACACCACGGTGTACATCACCTGCGGGGTCGTCGCGCTCATCATCGCCATTGGGATTTCTGCTAAAGTTGCCTATGATAAAGCCACCAAGCCCCCTCAGGAAATGAATGTGCATAGGTAAGATTTGTCCTTGTAATTTTGATTTTTTTTTTAATAGAATATGAAAAAACTGAATATGATTTCACACCATAAAGGTTAAAGTATGTGCATGTAGAGCTAAAGCTGAGTTTGAAGTGTGCTGGTTGTTGTATTGTATTCATCTCCAACAGGCTCACACAACCTGCACATGTACACACAGGCTGCCGCTCAGTTCAGCGTTGACTTGAGCCCCTTTCTTTTCCTGTAAACTTGGAGTGTAAAAACATAAACGTCATTTCCCTCCAACAGCCTTAAAGTATAGAAATCCATCCCGGTGACTAAATAACTTCCAGCCTCTATATGACAGCTTCATTGAAACCCATGACCTTTAACATTACTCTCCTCCCCAGAGCCTCCCCGCCACAAAAATGTCAAGATTGTAGACGTTTCAATGGTACACATCCCATTCTGTGTGTGTGTGTGTGTGTGTGTGTGTGTGTGTGTGTGTGTGGGGGGGGGTATTCTGTGTCCGTTCAGCCCCAGAGGGATGAAGTAAATGCCAGTGAAAGCCGTAATGATATCCCATTCGCCCGGATGGGAGTAGTCTCTACATCTTGAAATCCTCCAGGCACCAGCAGCGGTCAGTGAACTGCTGGATGAGCGTTGAACATAAAAACACATCCTGTGGCCGTTTCAGGCTCCGGCTGAACAAACGGCTGTGATAATGTGTCGCGAGCGGACGTGAGGAAACACGTCTCCGCCATCATCACAGCTCCAAATGCTTTCTTAATGTTGTGTTCTGTGTGTTACGTGCTCTTGTGTCCTGAAACAAACCTCCCAGAGAGGCTTTGTCACAAAAAAAAAACCCTCAAATGACCAAATTATGAGCAGAATATCCCGTTGGAACGATAAGCTACATGGTAGAGTGTGTCACACACTGTATATGGTGCAAGGACATTTCAGAAAAACGTAGTTTCAAATCCTACATTTTTCTTGATGACGTTAAATATTCATGGGAATCAAAGTCAGAATCTCTTGACGACTGTGTGGCTGCGGATCCACTGACAGTCCCGTAACATCTGACTGGTGACGCCACCCTTTTGCAACTGAGCCCCACCCAAGTCCAAGCAGAGAAAAACAGCGTAAAATGAACACGTCAGCGCCTTGAAAGTGGACGAGTCCTGTAACTTGAGCCGATCAGCAGAACAAGTATCCACAACGATCGTTTTTAAAACCAATAATGCCAAACATGTGATGGTGCTAGCTCCTCAAACGTGAGGATTTGATGGTGTTCCTCGTCTTTCCTCATCGTACACTGAATATCTTTATGTCTCCCGGACAGATGTCAGCTGGTGTGGGCAGCTTCCTCACATCTTTCAGAGCAAATGATGAAGAATGATGATGATATACTTCAGTTAAGTTCAGTGTAGTGTGTGGGAAAGCCTCAGGGCAAGGTGGGATTTTGTTTTTTTTATGCATTATTTCCAAATATTGTGTGGGATTAATACATTTAGTGGTGCAGGCTTTCACCTGCTCACATGGGCTTCCTCCCGAAGATCTGCAGAATCCGCACTGAGCAGCTGTTGTAAATGTATGAAAATGTATAATCGGGTTTTTAATGTGGGTTAGGTCTGACTAGAATTGCATGTTATCCACCCACCGGTAAAAGAGGGACTTGAGTGACCCGCCGTTACCCAGACTGAGCAGGACGTCTCGCGTTGATTTAATCACACGGAGATAATTGAGCATTGTTATGCCTCGGCCGTGAAACTTTGGCGCCTGCTGCTTTCAAAATGTCAAAGCGGATTACTCAGCTTTCTGAGAAACACAGGCACAAGTTCTTGATGATTAAAATGTGTGTTTTTTTTTAAAAAAAAGGTCCAAATTCTAGCTTTGAAATAACACAAAAGGAGCTCCTTTAGTGCATCAGTTAGAGATTAAATTGAAGCTCCAGTGATCACTCTACGTGTCTTTTCAAAGTTGGCACAGTCAACTTTTAATATCCTTATGGACTCGTGAGACTTTATAATACAGTATTTTTCATTTCAACAGAACAACAAAGCTCGTGACGCAGCACTTTTTCCGTCTCGGCTCTGAGAAATGAAGAGATGGTGAAGTTTATGTCTTCTTGCTGAGCTTCTATCCTCGCCATGGGGCGTACTTTCAAGTGGATCTGCTTAATGCCACCACTTCAATACGAGCAGGAGCCGTGAGAGTTTAGAGAGCGGCCGATTAAAAGAGGATGCACGGCTTGCTGGGTGCTCAATAGTATTTCTTTACTTTATTTCTTTTTATGATTTGTTTATTTTCACCCACCATTTGGCACATAGAGCTGTCGTAATGATGTCTGCTGGAATAGACCTCGGAGGCTGGCAGCAGACACTTACGCTGACAACCGTGACCGAAAAGAAGCAGTGGAACATGGGATTAGCTGTTCCTAAAAGTGGTGGCTTCTCCAGTGTAATTTAGACTCTTTACCTCTGCGACTGAGGGAGGACTGTGAGCAGAATACTGAGCTGTTGGCAGACCTTTGCGGTTTGGTCTGTGACCTTCACCGCAAAACAAGAAATGCAGAGTGTGAGCTGAAGCCAGTGGTTTGAACGGGCTCTATTGATCACCTTCTGCAGCTCGGTGGGGAGAACAATGCTTTGTTCTCAGATTGCAGGATGGAGAAAGGGAGTTAAAAGGCAAGGCGACCGATTGGGATAATTAGCAGCAGAATAACTGAAAGTTAAATGCAACAGAACAGGAAAAGACCAAAGTTTGTATTCGGATTTATTTTCAGGCCATTTGAGCTTCTCACAGACACAGTGGAGCGACGCCACAGACGTGTTCTACGTCACCAACCTGATGGAGTCTGTTGTTTCTCTGGTGCCAACATATATATACAATATATTTTTGGGACTTTCAATAAATCCCAAGATCCCTGATCCCTGGTCCCCCCCCCATTTCCAACCCCATTGGTTCCGACTGAAGACGTACATTTATTTCAAATGGGTCACCAATATATCATGTATTTCTAACAAATGTTAATCAAACAGGAGTAAGTGTATTTGTTGGGGACTATTTTCAGCGGAGGATTAATCCACATTTGGTGCTCCAGCAGCAGGACGGTGTACTGTATGTGGGCTTGAGTCAGAATAAAGTGTGTGTGTGTGTGTGTGTGTGTTCATGGTAATGAAGGAGCAGCTCATTGATGTGTTTTTAATAGTTTTGGGACAACAATGGAGATCCGTGTCCCAGAGGAAGAAGATATATCAGGCGTCGTGACTCACACGATACCTGTTAGTAGGTTAAATTCAGCGCTGGCTTTTATTTTTTTGTGGACTTTTTTGACGGTATGAAAAATATGGAATATCACTAATTTACTGTTTAAAGGTGAAACAGTTCTGTTCTGAGGACAAAACCTGATGTTGTAATAGCAGATTCCTGCTTGTGGAGTTCCCCAAGGCGCCAGTCTGGGCCCATTATTGTTTTCACTTTACACGCTTCTAATTTAAAAGGCTTTTAAGAGATATAAAAAATAAATTCAGAACTGGCCAATATATTGTTAAAGGATGTTTTAAACTCTCAAAATAGCATTATAAGCAGTCCCAGCATTTCTGACAAATATTCCTGCACTTTCAATGTGAAACCATCAAAAGTCATTTGTACGTTTGTGGTTTCGTTTCCTATGTTTCCCAAATGATCTCCTTACTTCTTAACATGTTAAAAGTCGGTCCTGTCTCTGAAAACAGCTGTATCTGCTGCTGCACATGACACAGCAGCCAACTGGGACAAAGCAAAATGAGGTCGCCATTGTCTGCGAAAAGAAACGGCGAAAGTGTGCTCATCCTGGAAGGGAAATGCTATTAATATACTGTATATCTCCCAAAGTCACAGAGTTATGGAGAAGTGGAATGTGTGGTTGCTTTAGGTTGACATTGACATAGTTAAATTCTCATTTCATTTCCTTTAAGAAAGCGCAGAGCTGGCACTCCATCCCACGGGCTGACACTCTGCCTCCCCAAGTTGGAATTGGTGCTGTTGAAATATTGCTTTTGCTGTAGTTTGTGGCTTCAAAAAGAGACACTGACTTAGCTCCTAATAAATGTGCCTTGAGCTGGAGTCCGGCCCACGTAATAGGAGTTGTCTGTACCTTGTGTACTATTGAACATCTAACTCTCTGGTGACTCCGGGTGTAAGAAGGAGCTCCTCTC
Source organism: Bovichtus diacanthus (assembly GCA_943590825.1). Taxonomy (NCBI): domain Eukaryota; kingdom Metazoa; phylum Chordata; class Actinopteri; order Perciformes; family Bovichtidae; genus Bovichtus; species Bovichtus diacanthus. The sequence continues at coordinate 85,206 of CALSBV010010664.1, forward strand.
AGCTTTGCTCCACACGCTATCATTCAAACTGGAGCAGTAGCTAAATAAATTAGGACCTTTAGGGGAATAATGAAGGAAAATAAGAATGTTAATAATTGGAAAAGGGGAGCATTTCAGTAAAAAAAAAAAATGTTTTTATTTGTGTGATTTCTTTCCAGAGCCCTGGCAGACATTCTGAGGCAACAAGGACCAGTTCCAATATCTCAGTATGAACATGAAAACATCGCAGCCATTGACGGGTCGCCCAAAGACGAGACGCCGGTCAGAACCTCCAAGAATCACTACACCCCCGTTCACGCCAAGGCCTCAAACCACGGTAGGTGACGCTGCTCGGCTTCTTTTCAGATTGAAGGCCAAATGACTCATCTTACAAGGAGCTTTCACTGCATAGCACATTTAAACAGAAATCCAGCTGTATGTTATTACGATGGTAAAGCTGAAGTGTAGAACGCCCCCCCTTCACTTTCCTCAACATTCTTCGATCGACATCCAACGTAAATTGACAGACAGGCTGTGAATCTTAAGCTTTTCCCCTCCATCTTTCTCAAGAGGAAACACATGAGCAGATACATTGAGAATTAAATGCAAGGCCCTGGCTGAATTCTCATCTCCCTCGCGCTGCGGTCCCATAAGCCCACTCAGCATTGCTTCGAAATTGAAATGCAAATGATCATCTTCTGCGGGAGACTCGAGCTTTTTGTCCAGAGATAATTCTGTGGTGCAACACTGTTTCTCCTACTTTTATCCGGTCGGTCTCCAGATCCCTGCTCCAGGGATCAGCTCGTTTGCTAAGTGCCCTAGTATGGTGTCCCAGATTCAACAGTGTTGTATTTCACTCTGGTGTCACCCGGCCTGCCTCCGCCCTCCGCTCCACCACCACCACCACCAGGAGGGAACGTGTCAGCGGAGAGCTGATACAGACTGTACTGAACTGCAGGATGTGAGCAACTTTCCTCACTTTTCTGCAGGCAAATTACTTTTTAAACTTGTGTAATAAAGCTGCGTAGCCGTTTGGAGAAGCTGTGTTCTCCATGTCCTTGTTCTACCAAAGTTCATTACTCCCTGCTTGGTCACCAAGCATTTAAAATAATCATAATTTTCATAGAAATCGTGTTCCCTTTCTACTCGATTTTAGTAAGTTGTACTGCTGATGTCTCAACCTTGAACTTGAGAACTGGCAGCTATTGTACTTAATAACCAAACCAGCGAGTTTCTTTAGGAGAGAAAATGTGCCGCCTTTCATGTCCAATCAGGGTTGATGGTAAATGCAGTCAGTTGAAGCAACACGTTCCTCAGTTCGTGCTATATTCACAGAGAAAGCTACTTTCAACTGAAGCACATTATGAACTCAAATGATAGGGATCTGATGATGTGCAATATTGAAAGTGCTTAAGTTGGGTGTTTTACTCAATACATTGGACTAAATCAAGTTACCAGTCATTACTAGGGGGAGAAATGTGTGTGGAGGTCAATGAAAACCCAGAGCTCATCTCTCCCCCCATAGTGTTTGAACTTGTCCCTGAGCGCCACCTAAAAGAACGCACGGAAGAAGAAATGTCAGCTTACTGGCAAAACTGACTGGCAGCCGATTTAATGGAAAATGAAAATGTGGAAACATCAAAACAGTGAATGTTCAGCAACAAAATCTAAATAACTGATACCGAAGAAAATGCAAACGTTTTGAATCCCAGATCATTCACATAAAACCTCGAAGCAAAGACATGTTTTTCATCCCTTTTTGTCCGGAGCTGGAATGTGTCTGCATGATTCCTCAAATGAAACTCTTTGCCCTGTGACAAAGAAACATCATTAGTTATTCAGACTTTTTACATTTTTGTGAAGAGTACTTTGGCCTGGTGCTAATTTCTGTGCAGTCATATTTTTCTTTTTAGCTTGATATTGTAGGCTCTGGTGCCGACAGACCATTTTATTATAATATAAAGTCTTAATTGTCCAACCTTTGTCATATCAGCCTGCTATTGTATTCATTCATTATGAATGCAGAAGTCTTCAGAGAGCAGGGAGCAGGTGTCCAATACGTGACCAGGAGTTTATGACGAATTCATGACTGCGATGTGAAGATGTTCTTCAGTGGGGACATGTTTAAAGATCATCATATTTAGAATGCAATTTTTGGATATTATGCATCTGCAGCTCATGCCGTTGTTGGGCTTCTCTTCGTAGATTTCTAAGTTACTACTGTTACAACTACAATATGTTGTCAATGGTCTGTTTTTGTGTCCGTTTTGAACATTTAGTCAAGTTTTTACTTCTTTAAATGGCTGTTTAAAAGTCTGTTTTAGGGTTAAGGTTAGGATTAAGTTTAGGTAAAGGTTAAAATAAGATGAAAAAATACATTTTTTCCATACTGAAAGCTAAGAATTGAACCCCCCTTTTCAAAAATGATTACAGGGCGCTACAATATGCAGATGATGTCTCTGTTTTTATAGACACTGTAAAAGCAGAATAGACGAGCAGCACATTTTGACTTTTTTTTGTTTGAGTACGTTCTTTTTCTTCTTTATTGTTTAGTAGCACAGCTTCTTTATATTTTATTTTGGTTTTTCAGCTACATAAACGCATAGCATGGTCTCTCAAAACTCTTTTTGTAATTGAAGGCATCAAGGTTAAGTTAATGTTTCACGCCTTCAGTATTCACTTTGCCTTTGAGATCTTCATGAAATAGAAAGGTTTGGTTAATACAAGGGTTTCTATGTATTTAAAAAACGTGTTTAAATCCCTTTGTGAAAGGTGCAATTCACCTCACCGGGAGGCCTTTATGAGGGAAGCATCGATTCTTTGCTCATGAAGAGAATAAAGATTTGAATAGATATTTAGATGCAGCAGCATAAAGGAGTACAGAACATATTGATGCTATCGCTGCTTTTACACTCTACAAGTGATTAAAAAAAAGTATCCTTCGAATTATAATCACAGCTAAGCCAAGGAGAGCAATTTTACGCCATTTCTACCAAATAGTAAACGCTTTAGCCCAAAGGGGGAAAAGAATAAAAAGAGGTGATGGCTGATACAGCAGTGGTAGATTTCTGGGTGATATGATGTGAACTCATCCCACTCAATGTTCCAGAAGAGATATTACTCCCAGATGAGATGCTGATGAAGTGTGTCCTGGGATGTGCATGGCACTTCTGCAACTGCCCTTGAGTGGGCATTATCACTTCAATTTCCCCCAGTTCTGTTCTGTTCATTTTGTGCTCTGAAGTTCCTATGGTGCTGTGAAAATAGGCGACAAATGTCTTCCACACTTTGCAGACAGAGAATGGATTCATCTCCGTAGGACACTCACAGCGGCTGGGTTCATTGTGAGTTTGATATGAAAAAACAAAACGCTGCAGAAGTAAAATGACACATTGGGAAGATGTTTTCCAAACAATGACGTCAATAAATCACGTATTTTCATCTAATTTAAATCATCACATGTCCCGTCATTGGAACTAAGGGGCCACATAAAAAAACAGCCCGGGACCAAAGGACAGGAGACTATGAGGACAGAGGTGTTTTATATTTATACAGCCGTCCCATCTGCAGACGGAGACAGTGGTGCAGGACAAAGCTTTTGTATTTAATACATGAACCTCCCAGCTGCATGACTGCAGTGCAGATTTGAATCCCTACTTTGATAACCGCTTACTTTTCCCTAAAGGCCACTTCAAATATTACTTTATGAATTTCACTTTTATCCGGAGATTTGACTTTTTTTATCTCTGAAATGAAACGCTTCGGCCTTCATTTATGAAGAAAAACTTGAACATTGTGGTTGTCCTCTAAAAGGAATTTATTTATTTTCATTTTGCATCGGCACATAATGCAATTTTGAGGAACATTTCCAGAGATGATAAGGAGCTATAGATTAATATTGCCACGTAGGAGCAATTTCCATCACAGCGAGCGTCCGCAGCCGCCTGCTCTGAGCTCCACGGTGCCGTCCTTGGAGCAAGCGGAGCTTCTGAATCATCGGCATCTCACCCTGGGAGACATCCCACAGATATAATCTACTGTATCATCTGCATAGAAACAACACGGAGCTGTTCATGGGAAATACTCATTTGTTTCTTCTCATATTTTACGGATTTCTTCGGAGGTCCAACAGCATCAGAGTTGAGTTCATCCACACGCTCTGGCTTTGATAAAAAGACACAAATGAGCTGTGGTGCTCAGGCTCGAGGGTGGTGCGTGGCTGTGATGAAGACCAGGCCTCATGATGATCATCTGAAATGCTGTTCGTTATTGGCTTCCCGAGTCATGACTTTGAAGTGGTTCCGTGGAGAAAGAGACGTTTGACTCTTATTAAGAGACTAACGGAGAGAAAGAGAGGTTCGACAGACCAACTTTTTGGTTGTTTTCCTTTGGTTCTTGTTGCCATTTACTTTCTTTTATGTCTTTTAGGACTGCGATTGACAGGACAATTGAAAGTTATCAGGGTGCTCGCAGGTACCTTGTCTCGCTCCTTTGTGCTCAGGCCGCGCTCTCAATTACAGCACCGGTTCAGAGTGGAGTTTACAGTGATGTGGTACAAATTGCATTACGGAGTGGTCTTCTAACACAGGGGAAATCCAAAAAAAGGGCGTGGGAGCTGCCCTGGCATCCTCACAGAAGGGCGCTCAAACCCCTTCTAAAGATCAAGTGTATCCAACCACATTCCTCTTGCCTCTGCGGAGACAAAAGCAATGCACTTTTGCATTTCTTCTGTTTGATATTTCACTTTCTGTGGGGAAAGAGGAGTGATTGATATGTGTGTGATATGAAAACCCTGGAACCTGCAGATTGCATCTCTGGCATCCTTAAGCTACATATTGTCGAGCCGACGATCCCACACGAGAGTCGTCTTTTGTCACTTGTGCCATTTCAGAACTGTTTAGTATTCTCTAGTGATCTCCAGCTACTCCTTCATATCATGGCAGTTATGACTGGGGAAGTGAGTGCACATTTCAAAACGGTGACATTTCTCCAGTGAATTCATTTCGATGTGATGAGTTTAAGCGTTGCTCCATCGTCCATTAGCACGCTGTCTATTTCTGCGTTATCATTTACCATTTTTCTTCAACCAGCATCCTAGCACACGGACGATTACAAAGGCTTACGTTATGACCGTCACTTTTAACGATCTCGACGTCGTTCCCGAGTCGTCACACTTTGACGGACAGGTCTGCGCACCACAAGGTCAGAACGCTGCTGCCATTGAGAAGAAACCAAAAACAAACCAAAGACACCGTAGTTCCTGAATTCATCCAAGAATTCAAAAGCAAATGTACTGAGCTGCTCGTCGTGTCCGACATCTTCTGCTCTGCGCTTTTAACTCGGTGACTGGATGTGCTGAAATGCACTCTGGGAGTTGTAGTTAACTTAGATGACGGCCCTCTACAGAGAAAATACAAGGAATCTCAAGGTCATTGTGGAAATAGAGACGCATAGAAATCAATCCAGAAAACTTCTCTTCATATTAACTGTATTTATTATGATGATATTAT
>CALSBV010010664.1:187730-198100 GCA_943590825.1 Bovichtus diacanthus
GAATAAACAGTTGAAACTATTAGCTAAAAGTAAGCTAATGAATAAACGGTTGAAACTATGAGCTAAAAGTAAGCTAATGGATAAACAGTTGAAATAGTTAGCTGAAAGTAAGCTAATGAATAAAGAGTGGAAATAGTTAGCTAAAAGTAATGGATAAACAGTTGAAATAATTAGCTAGAAGTGATGGATGAATGGTAAAATAGTTAGAAAGAAGTAAGCTAATTGATAAACAGTTGAAATTATTAGCTAAAAGTAGACTAATGGAACAGTTGAAATAGTTAGCTAAACGTGATGAACAGTGAACCAAAGAAACTTAAATATTGACAGTTCAATTGTATGATAAAATGAACAATATCCACTTATATAATGTTGTATTTGGAACATACTTTGGGACTCAATGAAGGGTGTGTGAGTTCATCTGACAGGGCTGTGGGCCGGGAGCCGCTGTGCCCAAGGGTTTTGCTAATTAGCCGTTAGTTTCCCCTTATAAGAAAAACAAAGCTGAGCGACCTGTGCTTCATTTGTAGGCTACAACAGCTAGTGAGGAAAATGAAACTTAATACTCCTCCTCCACGCCCAATTCTTCCTCGGCTTAATCAGCACTCAAGGCTCCATTAGCTCCCTCAGACATTGAGAGTGTTATTAATCTGTCCATTTGGTTCCTGCCCCTGAGAGAGGAAATGGAGGAGAGGCGTAATGGGACTCTCTCTGCAAAGAGATGTAAACCCTGCTGCTCCGCCCGTCCCTCCCCGCGGGACACCGCCTCCACTGTTGTGCTGAAATCCCCAAGTTGTCTAGATGGTGTATATACATATATATATATCATTATAATCTTAATCACAACTGTACTCGTCAATGCATAATAGCGTCTCCAGATTATGAGAGGGTCTACTCTGAGAAAACACGTATATCTTAAATCGAATAGCGCTGCATGATGAAGCGTGTTGGCGGTAATGCTGATGTTAGATTGCGAGTCCCAATCCTGCGGTTTGTGAGAGCTTGGGCTAATAGTTGATTCCCATTAGCTGTGCCACAGCACTCACAACTCAAGCAAAACATGGGACTGTCTGTCACCAGTGGGCAAACAAGAGATCACCACAAGTACACAGAGTGCAATCAGAAGCAGAGCAAAGAAAAAGATGCTCAGATTTATAAAATAACCACATTAGACAACATGGTGGTATGATGACACCATATCCCATTGGTGATATGTACTTAGAGTAGGGAAAAAGTTATAGACACAAGATAAGGCCAAAATAAAAATAACACATTTTACATATACAGAAGCTTTCCCACAGATATGATCCACGATGGATAATTGCACCCATAACTGCACACGCTCGATGTTTAGCATTGTACGAGGAAACAGAAAAGAATATACAAATACAGGCTGCAGACAGTTATAAGTGTGAGACATTAGCAGTGTTCGTTAGACTGATGCACGATATGAATTATTACCTGAAATGTGTCATATCGAAAGCACCATCAAATTAGCTACTTAAAGCAATAAATCTAATGTGTGTGAATGTGTTATCACATAAAGACGGTCCCATTAGGCCGCTCGTATTGATATTATCTGCCTTTCAAATGCTGGTATTAATAAGCAGGTAAATGCTGCTTCACTTTGGCTGTGGGCAGATGAATCTTCCCCGAGGCAGGTGATGAAGTGATGCTCTTCATCACCCTGTTTGTGAACACTACTTTAGCCTGAAAGCTTAAAATGGCTGGTGAGTTCATGATGTCATCTCTGGAGGATCCTGCAGGCGCATGTCTCCCTCCAGTGGTCCAAGTGAGGCGGATTCTTATTCCCCACTAGAATAAAAGATAATGAAATATTATCCAGCTTTGTGTCAGAATGGCAGATTTTGTTGTACTTGAATTGCAGTTGTTACCGGTGAGTTTAAAATACATGCAGGTCTGTCTGTGCTGAATCTGCCTGTATTAAGATAAATATTTTATTTATATTTTATGTTTTTAAAGGGATTAACCTTTTTAACAACCTTGACTTTTTTTCAGTTACTAAAATAAAGCTATTGTAATTAAGTGCATTTTTTAAAAAGTAATTTTACTTTATTTGAGTATTTCCATTTTATGCTATTTTAACTTTAGGCCTGTGTTCTTTGCATATAAACTATTGATAATAAATCACATATCACAGTATCAATATTTCTTTATACTTCTACTCCACTACATTTCAGAGGGAAAGTAAATGTTGCTGTTAATAGTATTTTTACTGAGCCTATTGCTAATTTTACTGAAGTAAAAGATATAAGTACTTCTTCCACCACTGCTTTTATTGATTATTTATAAGATAAGATTATTACAAACATTTTTCAGTATGCATTTTCAGATTTATTCATTTTAAAAATTCTGATAAGATTAAATAAGATAAAGAAAGAAAGACTACAGGAATATGAATAAAATACAGAAAAGGGAAAAAGAAGAGAATTTGAAAAGATTTTTGATTTGATATCTACATATTATTCACATTTTTGACCAACCAATGATTTGATATACTTTTGTTTTATTTTTTAAAGAAATTTATTGATTGATTTTCAACAATAGTAAGACAAGAATATCATAATTGACTAAATATTACTGCGGGAGAATAGGCAAATAAATCACATTTACAAATAAAAAGAAATACACAGGTGAAAAGTAAAATAAATAAATGCAATTTTAAAAAAAAGATAGTATCCTCCTTTTTCAAAAATTATATCCAACCTTTTACTATATATATTTATTAATCTCATATCAAACTTGATCAATTTAATTTATTTATTTTTCTTGTGTAGTATGTCAATGATTCACGTAGTATGTTTTCATATATGATGATTTTTTTGCAGTTGGCAAATTTTAGCTCAATGCAATATACAGCTTTAGGTTGGTAACAAAGAATAATTTTAAATGTAGATTACTATGCCAAATATGTTCACAATATATTGATTAATCGCTTTGTACATGTAAATACAATGTGAGATGCCCAAAGTGATGTCTTCAGATGTCTTGTCTGAAGATATTAACACTTTTATAATTACTTAAAACAGATAAAAGCAAGAATTTGAGACGCTAGTTTCTGCATGACGAATGACTTTTTTGACTAATAACGATTGATTTAGGTCTATAATTGATGACTTCATAACCTTACAAAGACTTAGATTGTGTAGAAGTGGCAAAGCATGTCACGTAATATCTTGTGTATCAAATGTTTACATTATTATATTTAATATTGTAGGAAACGATGGACACACAAAAGACTTTCCCCCCTTTTTGATTATATTTTTGATGATTCAGACCATGTTGTTTTATTGTTTTTATATCAAATCAAGTTTATTTATAAAGCCCGTGTATCACAAATTATACATTAGTCTCAGTCTACAGCCTGTACAGGGTACGACCTCTGACCTCTGACCTCTGACCCTCGCAGCACAAGGAAATATATTATATACATTATATATTTGTTTGCTTTGCCTCTGTGGACATTATTTTATCCCACTAATTTAAAATGGATTCCCATGTAATAAACTCATTAATCTGATGGTAACGAACCTTGTTTTTAACTCCATGCTGCATTTAATAAAAAATAAATCAATTTAAAAAAACACACAATCCATTCACGCCTGATCATTACTTTACACTTGTCAGGGGTGGTATCATCTGATGAGGTTGCACGGGCACACACACACACACACACGCACGCACGCACGCACACACACACCACTTCCGCACAGACAGTCCCTCAGTGTTTACAAACAAGTGGCCTACAGATGGCAGGGTCACTCACCCTGATGATAACAAGGCCTGCACACAGGACAGACCGGGATTATAATCCTGCAGCTCCAGTAGGGACATATGAAGTGTCTGTCTGTCTGTCTGCCTGTCTGTCTGTCTGTCGAGGCTACAAGATGTGTTTGTACTGATTACAGAGTGTAAACGAGGAGCATTTAAAAGATAGCTAACCTCATATTTACAAAGTAACTCAGATGCTGCAAAGGGGGCAACGTGCAAAGCCCGGCATGGATCCTGTAGTGGAGGCGGGAGACCATCATGCGCTGTGGCTTTGCGCTGCTTCGACGTGGAGACCGAAAGGAGAGTGGATCCTGCTAAATGATCTCATACATGCGCTAGTTTCCTGGTTTTGAATACATGATTAGTTGGTGGTATCGATGCATGATCATAGATTATCGATAATCTTTCGCTGGAGTGATTATTGTGACTGATTGCACGTGTAAACCGGTCGCTCCAGTCCTTTCCTGTATTGCTGAGGGGAAAAAAAAAAATGTACAAACCGCTTTTTGCTTTTCACCAAGCAGCATATGCGCGTATTGCTACCCACCAACCGACCTTGAATCTGTCCTCAGATTAATACTCACACGTGATTGGTCGCGGTCGCGGAGCTGCGTCGGCTTCCTGGATTCTCATTGGTGGAGCGCGCTGTCAGTAAAGTCACATCCGCCTCTTGCTCTGTTTGGTTGGAGCTCTCTGCTACCCTTTCTCTCGGCGGTGGGTCGGAGCCGCTGTCCCTGGCCTCGCATGTTCCCCTCTAAATTCCTGTTTTGAATTTGATGCCCCTCTTGTACATTTAATCCATTTACACCCCTCTGTAAGGCCACAGTCGGGCGTCCATACACCGGTTTTTTATTTGTCCCAGTATTCGGCGTTTAGAGACTTTAACACGAACATGGCCGTGGTGAGCGGATCGTCAGGGCCGGTTGCCCGGCTTGAGGGCCGTGAATTCGAATACATGATGAAAAAGCGCTCGGTGACCATCGGGCGGAACTCGTCTCAGGGCTCCGTGGACGTGAGTATGGGCCACTCCAGCTTCATCTCCCGGAGGCATCTGGAGATATTCACCGCCAGCGACGACGGCACCGGCAGCGGGGATTTCTACCTGAGGTGTCTCGGTAAAAACGGGGTGTTTGTAGACGGAGTGTTCCTCCGGCGGGGCGCCCCTCCTCTGCAGCTACCACGAATGTGAGTCCCCCCTCTCGGCGAACATGTGGATGCTAAAGCGCTAGTAGCCGGCCAGCTAACGCGAACAGTCAACAACATTGGGTTGATAGTGGCTAGCAGGGTCGAGAGGACCACGTGTTTTAGCATGTTAGCAAGAACTCCGCATCCTGTACCCAATGCCATTTTCTTTGTTGATATTTGTGTTAGCAACGGGGTTAGTTAGCCGCCCGCCCCCAGCCTGCACTCCCTCCCGGGGTTATTTCAGCGTTAGCCGCATTCCTCTGGGTCTGTTCTGGAGCTACTTAGCCGAAATACTGTAGCTAGCTCGCCGCTATGTGGACGCTACTGCTATTGTTGATGTTGACTACTAGCAGGTCGTGCTGTCACGTAGACACGCGGAGGTCGGAAATGTTTATCTCGTGATTATTGTAAACATTCAACCTTGTTGTCATGCAAACATGTTAGCTAGCAGTTAGCCGCCGCGGCTCTGTAGTTGTGAATGGAGCTCCTCTCGACCCCTAAACGTAAACAAACCAGCCCGTCCCCGCCCTGTCGGCTCACAGCAGCACAGCCTGCGGGACCTTCAGCCTCTTTTCAAATTAGCCGAAGTCAAGTTAGCCGGTGTATATTACTAACCATTTCTTAACATTTACCACTTAGCGAGAATTTGACCCCGATAGTTAAGAAACACATGTTTTTACCATAGAGTTTGGCGAGGCTCGTGAAAATGAAAGTTCCTGAGCGACGCTGTGCAGGTTGTAACCTGCGCCCGAGCCATTGTTCGACTTTGAGGGTTGTTGATAGTGTTGCTGTGAAATGTTCTCAACAAACATTCATCTCGGAGACATCTATCGCCATGATCTGTGATGCACTTTAGTGATGCACATCTATACTATGCACTAGGTACTATGTGCTGCTTGGTGCAGATGTAAGTCATGTTTGAGAGGCTGACAGATAAAGTTACAGATAAAGATAAAGTAAGAATTAATACCAGGTGTGTACCGTGGTAGTGGTCAAATGACAATTTCATCTGAAGAAAACTAATCATGCATCACTAGCCATTATGATAATCAATTAATATTGTGAGCATAATTGGCAAACATCTGTCTTTTATTTTTATTTGATTGTATAAAAAAAGCAAAGCTGAAACTATTCTCTGAAATTATTCTTTTAATCGCTCAGCCGATGGACAGTAAGTTTATTCAACACATTTGCACATCATTTTTAAATCATTATAAAACAAAAAAGTCAATCGTGTGTTACTTTACATTTTTATAAATTGTGTATCTTTGGGTTTTGTTCTGTTAGATGTGCAGAACGAGAAATCTGAAGACGGCTGGTGGGGAAATATAACTTACATATTTCACAATTTGAAAGACAATTTGTTGGAAGAAGAAGAAAAAAGAAAAAAAAAGTGATCGACACATTAATTGATGATGAAAACAATCGCACAGATTTGAAACTGCAAAACCAGAAGTGGGAGATCATCTCTTGCGGAAAAAATAAAAGAAAGCAGCCTGTTTACATTCTGTGTGGACAGATTTATTTGGGGTTTTTTAACACGCCAAAAAGTGGCTTGAAATGCAGTCAAAAGAAAACGGCCTCTGCCAGCTCTGGCCAGACTTCCCACACTGCGCTCAGCTGTTGTGCAACCTCTCAATGTGAAACCCCGTTTCTGTTTTTACAGCGCAAACAAAAACATTTCTGCACCACTAAATTGGCCCGTTGCACAAAGATATTGTGTGCAGCCGAACATGTTTGTGTTTGGGAAGTCTATAGGTAAATAGGCAATCGATTTCTGCACTGCCAGATCATACGTATAGCAATGCATTTCATTAGCAGGCGAGCAACAAGGAAGGAGCGGTTTCTCGTATTGATCAGGCCGACTGCCAATAAAGAGCATTTAATCAGCAGTCTTTACAACATGGACTTCCATACCTGGCACATGCTCACGTGCTTCACTGTAAACCTCAAGCCAGAGCAGACACGACCCTCGCTGTCCACAGCAGGACAAGCAGACTGACAGCATGAGACAACTCGCTCAGTCCTGGGCCAGGGGACAGGTTGTATTCCTGGGATTCCTCCTCGGTGATGTAAACAGAAAGGATGGCCCCCCTCCCAGTCCCCTCCCAGTCCTCTCCCAGTCCCCTCCCATACTCTCTCCAAGTTGGTGCTCTCGCTGTCTTTCTTTTGTTTACATGCTATTTTTTTTTTTTTTTGCATTTTTTAGGGGGGGGGGGTGAAAATCAAGTGAATGTTTTGAGTCGAACAAGCTTTGTTTGTTGCCGCTCAGCAGCACAGCAACTGTGCGTTTGTGTTGTGGGGAGTTCAGGCCTCATTGTTCATACAGGGGAGAAACAGGGTCGATTAAAGAGGCTTCAGTGAACGCTGCGTTCAGGGCACAGCTTCCCATAGCATGCAGCCGCACTGTTAAAGATACCCAGCGATGAATGAATGAAAGCGAGGCGTTTGCATGTAGTAGTGAAACTGTTAGTTGATTAAGCAGATAGTTGATTACAGGGCTAAATATCGTCCGATAAGTGGCCATTATAGATTTAAGTATCTGTACTTTTGCTGTATTAAAAGTCTGCGTTGAATCCGTGCGTCGATCCTCGGGCGTGTTTACTCACTCTTGATCAGATGTTTCCTAAATGAAACTCTTCTTCTACACTTGATGTGACATATTCCCCTTTGTGTAAACATCTGGAACACAAAGTTTTTGTCTTGTGTTGAAGCACGAGTATCTTCTTGGCATCGATATCCAAAATGTTGTCGTTTTTTAAATGCAATGATTTCAGGACACGGCTGCTACAAGCTTCTGAAAAGTGAAGTTTTAAATCATTGTGAATAAAAACTCTTTGGGTTGTATAGAATAAACGTATTGATTAATTGGAACGGAACAGAACTGGTAATGAAAATAATCTTCTTTTGCAGCCACAGTTGCATTTCTATGGATTATTTAGCATTTATCTCCACTAAAAACCCGCCCTGAAGGTTAAGATGACTGCTCTGGATGCTCTACCACCTCTGCTAAACTCTCCTCGGGTAAACCTCTGGAATATATTGGGTTTTATCGCCACTGAAAACCTGCCGTGAGTGAAAGATCTGTTTTTAAAGTGCCCTAATGTGCAAAAAATCGCGTGGAAACCAGCTGTGCTTCCAATGTAATCCTCATTATTCAACATTTCCTTCATCAAGTCGCTGTGATCAGTGACGGTGGAGCCAGTATTTCTACTTGAACATACAGCGCTGCTCTTTTTCAGCAGGGTGAAACGTAGACGAGAGCATAAATGGAACAGGGCTGTGTTTGATATCGTATTATTTATTGATATATTTAGATATCACTGTCCCCACTCTGTCAGCTCTCCACAGCCGCTGGATACCGAGAAGTGCTGTGATGTTATTTTAAGGATCTTCCATAACTCCGTCAGATCCGCAGTGAAGTCTGAACCCTTTCCTGAGAAAGGCTTCTGAGAGGGAACCAGCGCAGTGAAGTGTCTCCCCTCGCCGTCTGGCTCGGGAAGCGTTTCAGTCTCCTCCTGCGAGCGGCAAAGCTAATTTGAGATGTAGGTGTCAGGGACGCAGTTCTCTCAGCAGATGCCAGCTCTGCGAGCGCCTGGCACTCGCTCACGAGATGCAAACCAATGTGTGCTGCTCGGGCCGCCGGAGCCTCACGGGAAGTAAAGAGGTTGCTCTCTTCACTGGCGTCTGTGCATCCCCTCCACATGTCACACTCTCCAGTGCACCACCCTGAGTCCTTGTTTTTATCAAACACAAAACTACTTTAAATGCAAGGAATCCTCCCTAAACTGTCCCGTGTGTGTTGGCACCGTCGGTGCATTCCTCAGTCCATTTGGTTGGTTGTTGTAGGTCTTTGTTTTTATTCCACTGCACATCAAACGGAGACGCAATGATGGAAATGTTCAAGTTTGAACAAATGAGAACGAACGAATGATTCATTCAAATGAATTCAAGCGCAGCTCCTTTACGTCAGGCTGCAGAACTGACGTGGTTCTTTAGTGCTGCTGATGAGTGACTTCTGCAGGCTACGTGCTTCAGCTTCATACTAATATATTAGAGTATTTTTATATTCTAGACTAAACGTAATGATTAATTGGAACGGAACAGAACTGGTAATGAAAATAATCGTGTTTTGCAGCCACAGTTGCATTTCTATGGATTATTTCACATTTATCTCCACTAAAAACCCGTCCTGAAGGTTAAGATGACTGCTCTGGATGCTCTACCACCTCTGCTAAACTCTCCTCGGGTAAACCTCTGGAATATATTGGGTTTTTTACTTTGATCAGCTGTGAGAAGCTCTTGGTCTGACTGACTTATGGACCAGCTTTAAGCTGCGTTCATGTTTCTGTTGGGTGGTTACTTTTATTTATTGATTATTTTATGCAGCCACGTCCTGGACTTTATGCCGGAGTTTTTCACCTACGCTGTTGAATCCAAGATGCAGAACTTTTTTTGCATTAAGGAGGAGATGGATAATAAAAGCTACACGTGCTGTGGATCCATCTGGAGGTAGAGCCGCCTCGTTGGACCATAGAGCAGCAACACGGCGTGTTTCCTTTAGAGGAAAGTGGAAGTAATTGCACTATTTTCAGGAGCCTGATGAAACTCATTGTGCAAAATATAGTGACGAGTGAAAAAAGTTCCACAGTGTTTCAAGTGTTGATTAACTTAAGTAGACTATTGATTATTTTAGTTATTAATTACCCACCCAATAATATTTGAAGTATAATGTCACCTATAAACTGTCAAAGTGGGAAATGTATTAAAGTTATTTTCATGTCGAACACAGAAAAGCAAAGATGCGCTGAAGAGCTGGGAGCAGGTGCCGCTTTATACTTTATAAATAAATCACTAATTATTATCAACATATGTTGTCTGTTAATATTCAACACATTTTTTAATTAGAGGTTAGTCGATCAACAGAAAAATAATCTGCAACTATTCTTTATGGATTAATCCTTAAAGTCATTTTTAATGTGTGATATGTATGCTGGTTCGTGGTTTATATCATATTAAAGTAAATATATTCGAGCGTTTAAAGCTTTGACTTTGGTCTATTAAAAAAAGAAATTTAGAAAATGGTGCAAAATGATCTATTTCCCAACATAAGTGACTTGCAGCTACATCTCAGAGGAGCACGTTACCATTGGCAGCACGTGTTGTGATGGTCGCGTGATGCTTCCTGCGTGGCTTTGTTTTTACCGCCTAATTCAGGCCTGTGCTCCATCGGGTCCACGCTCCCCCAGAGCGGCTCAGGGAGAGCGGCTCCGGCCAGAGCGGCATGCCTCTGCAGTGTAATAAGGTGGAGCTCGTGGTTGTGCACGTGGTTATACACGTGGTTATATTTGTGGTTATACACGTAGTTATACTTGTGGTTATACTCGTGGTTATAC
>CALSBV010010682.1:2090-36631 GCA_943590825.1 Bovichtus diacanthus
TATCTATCTATCTATCTATCTATCTATCTATCTATCTATCTATCTATCTATCTATCTATGTATGACACTGGGTAAATGATTTAAACATTGTTTAAATCTATTCAGAGTGGAAGCAAGGAGATAATATACACTCACATTTAAAACATACTGTATGATATCATTGCATTTAGACAAATCTACATGTATGCATTGAAATATGCACAGACTCACTTAATGACTGTAATGGATGTAAATCTGGCCCTGTTGTAGAATGCATACTGTAGTATGTTACATGAGCCGTTTAGTGTTCTGGATTTGTATGGCTCGTGGGAAACATGACATCGATTTGTCTTTGCCTTTGGGCCTTTTTGTACTTTTGTGCGCGGAATGACACACACACTGTTGTGCAAGTACTGACTGGGGGGGAACCATGAGCAGCTCTTACTACTGTATACAAGTATGTGTGTCACTATGCGGAGTCTGTTTCCCCAGAAGCCGAATAGATCGGATGAGGGGCGGGGCGCAGAGCCGAGCTCTGTGGATTCAACCTGTGCGCTCTTCAATCCGCGTTCAGCACACGAGCACTGAGGTTTACTGGCTCTCATGCCGGCTCTTGCGCTTTGAATGTCTATGGCAAACAATTCTTCAGATCCTTTCAGTTGCCATGACATGGTTGACGTGAAGTTCGGACAGCCTATCACCTCTGCGGCGATGTTCTCGGCCGGTGTTGTGGGCAACATCGTGGCGCTGGTCGTGCTGACGGTCCGGCGCAGGAGGACCAGTCCGTCCCTGTACCAGATCCTGGTGACAGCGCTCCTCATGACGGACCTGCTCGGCTCCTTCTCTGTCAGTCCTATTGTACTGTCAGCTTATGCTCGGAGGAAGACTCTGGTGGGAATGAGTGCAGGCAGGGAGGTGTGCTCCTACTTCGGCTTCAGCATGACTTTCTTGAGCCTCTCCACGCTGTCCTTCCTGTGCGTAATTGCGTTCGAGCGCTACTTCTCCATAGGTCACCCTTTTTTTTACGAGAGGCACCTGAGAAAACGCTGTGGTTACGTCACTGTTGCTCTCATCTTCCTTGGCAGCATCCTTTTCTGCGTCGCTCCTTTTCTGGGTTTTGGTGAATACGTGCAGTACTGCCCGGGCACCTGGTGTTTCCTGAAAATGAGCCACGCGGATGGAAAGGATCAAGTTTACATTGGATTTTACGCGTCTTTAATTCTCCTCTTGATCTCCAGCACGGTGGTATGCAACACATCTGTCATTTTCCACTTGGTGATGATGTACAGAAGGCGCAAAGTGTGCCGGGGTATAGTGTCCGTGCAGTCCCGGAACCACAAGTCTCTGTCAATGACGGAGGAAGTGGAGCATCTCCTGCCGCTGGCTGTCATCACTGTAGTCTTCATATGCTGCACCTTCCCCTTAGTGGTAAGAGCTATCTCTAAATTGTTGAAATTTGACAGTTTTGTACATAATTACACAATTGAACGAAGGTTTCTCTGAGTAAAGACGTCCAGCATTCCATATACTATATATCCTTAAAACACTTTATCAAATCTCAAATCATATACTTTTTGTTCTGTGCATTCCCACAGAACCAGGGGAGCCCTATAAATACCAAAATATACATATGCCAATGTAATAAAGGTATCGAACTACATTTCCACACAGGGCCACAACATAAATAATAATGTGGTGGTGCAAATGTTACCAAAGGCCAAGTGACACACAGTGAACCTGGGTTTTTGAGGCCATCAGGGTTTTGGTCTCAGACCTATGTATGGGACCCTGTAAGTCTGGAAATGTTTTCAGCTCAACTGACCACATTCAGTTATCACGATAACATGTATTCCTTTTTTAAATTTTTTTGTTTTTATCCCAGCTCAGAGTGTACATAAACTTCACAGGCAGCCCCAAGGAGCATGAGACAGCTGACCTTGATGCTCTCCGTTTTCTGTCATTCCACTCTATCATCAATCCCTGGGTCTTCATGATCCCCTCCATTCTGAGAATCATCTGGAGGAAGTGGCACAAACCACGAAAGTCCACATTCATCTGGGGGAAGACTCAGGGAGTACTCAGTCCAAACTGACTGCGGGGAGGCCTTGCTGTGCAGCCCCAGAAGCAGGAAAATGAGAATGACAGAGGACAGAGGACATGGATATGGAAAAGTTATACACAAGGCCTCTCCGGCCCGTGGTGTAGCCTCTGTCTGAATGTGGGCTAAAAGGCTACAAACTAAACAGGGCTGATCTTGTCACATCTCAGACAGTGCGATTGAATAACAGGAAGTGCACTCGGGTGATTGGAGTGGGAGTTCATGTGACAACATCAGCTGCTTCGCAAAAAATAGATATAACTAAAGCACTTCAATCATTAGAGAGTGCCTAACTGTTCGCTCAGTAATCACACTTCATTATGTATATGCAATCAAGTCATCTATTTCAGGAAATGAACATGCATTTAATACAGCACAGTGTCAGGACATGAGCATGGGGAAGAGATGATACATAAATACTTACTTCTGTAATACAACTTCTATGAAGCATAACTGTGTATATAAGCTGTTAGTTTATAACATGGCTTTGATCATGTTTTATGATTACACAGAAGTATTAGGTATTATTAATAAATATTCTTAATTGTGCACCTGTACAAATCATTAACAGGAATGTTCAAATGTGGTGATAGGTTACTTTTTTGACCCTGTAGTTATGAATAGTGTACTTAATATTACTTCTTCAACTGAAGATCCATTTTTAGATTTCTTCCTCTGTATCTTCCAGTTGCAGCTTGTCGACGTCATCAGTGGGAGATTGCTTAGTATCCGTGAGAGTGAAGAAAATTAATGAATGAATAAACACTTTATCAATGAATAGAATCAATAGAATTACATAATAATATGCACTTTATTTAAACAATTTAACCAACAACTATGATTTATATAATAAATATCAGGATATTTCATATTCACATTTATTAGTTTTAGTCGACACGCGTCTATATGCTGATTTTAAACGTTAAAGTGTTATCTGACAAATCACGCAATGTGCAATGTGTAATACTGAGCCAGCTGTTTTTGTTTGGTCTCCCTCCGCCGATGGGGGACTGCTTTCTCCAGGAGTTTTTATTTTTATTTTTAAACTACAAATTCTGGCCCATATATTTTCACATTACACTGTGCACATTACTTACTGCTCATCAGACACAGGTTTTTATTTCAGTCCAGTAAATGGCACCGTGTGGAGCATCACGTTTAAAACGGATAATCTACTGAAAGGAACGTCACGTTTGCTCTTGTCACCGTCATAGTTGAAGTGAGTTCAGAGTAAAGGGCCTCATCTGAGTTACCAGGCAAGCTAAAACATGATTTTATGTGAACACTAACATCAGACAGGATGTTCATATTAAAGGATTAACAAACTGAAGCTCAAGACTGAAAAGATTGATTTTCACACAGCGGTGAAGTGTCAACAAACCTCTGGCTGCCTTAGAGAAAAGGTCAAACATAAAACTAGTAAGTAAGTAAGCTTGTAGAAAAAACAAAAAAAACTGTGTGATGAACCTTGAAATGTATGTATATATAATATGTAAACTTCTTTAATTTGGGTCATATTGACCTGTATACTGTAAGTGTAACAGCTGGCCAACTGTGCTTCTCTAAGAGTTAATAAATGTGACTGTTTAGCAGGCAGGTTTTTTTTTTTTCAGTTTTCCCACTTTTTTTTACAGAAACATATGTCTGAAAACAAGCATATCACCTTGAATGAAATCATACCGGATTGTGTGTGTTGCCTAGTTCAAGACGAACAAAAACAAAGGTGAACAATGAACAATAAACTTAACAATGAAGTTAAAAAAGTTAAGTTTTTTTATTTTATGATCTGATTGAGAGTAAAGGAAAAGTATAAAGCTTATTTTTAAAACACTCATTTATATCTTTGACTATAACGTTTTACAACAGTTTGTCAGTGTCGGTAAATGTATGCCGGGTTACTTGATTCCTGTTTTTTTGACAGCAGTTGGCTCAACATCCAATTGAAAGCAGAAAGCAGATTGTCAACAATGACTCACGCATTCTTCTATGGGGTTCCAGATGGTGGGATTACAGACATTGCACAGTATATAGTGGATGTCAAACTTTGTGTGATTCTCAAGGCAAGATGTCACAGTAAATACATGTCTAAACACAAATTGAGCAAAAGAAGAAAAAGGAGCAGTTTTGAAGTAAGTTGTTAGCTGACATTCAGAGTTTGCAACAGATAGGTACAAGTTTAGAACGCAGTATGTGAAAACAATCCTTAATGGTTATATGACCTTTAGTTGTGATCTTCAGATATATTTATCTAAAAATGCGTCACCCTTGTTCTCACTGACAGAAACAGGATATGACCGCTCTGTACCCACAATAAAGTTGTTCATAGAAATACAGGCAACATCCTGTGAAATTGCACCCTAATAACAATTCAGTTTCTTCCGCCTCATTATTGTGACTTGACTCCATCATGAGTTCCTGCCTGATGCTTGTATTGTCTCCTTAGGTAGGCATGACAAAGATGTGTATACGAAGTAGTTTCCCCTTACTTTGATGTGTCAAAAAATTATGTAAACATGGGCTGAAAGTACATCTGTAAGTGGTCCGACTGGCTAAATGCTATTTAGAACATTTGCCAGCAGTCCCTAGTTGAGAATGACTAAACGTAATTATGGTGATATATTATGTAACCCCACTCCTGTGTAAAGGGCTAACCACATAGAATATTGCACTCATCTGTTGTATGTTTGTTTCATTCAACCTCCGTCCCGGCCCAGGTGCTTCTTGGGTTAGAGGCAGCTAACCGCATGATATACTCTTCATTCATATCTCTGTGACCCTCATATCTTCTAATTGTATATTGCAACTGTCACAGAACGATGCAGGACCCAAATGCAGCACACAAGATATCCAGGATAGTTGGTAACAATGTTTATTATCAGCCCAGAGCAGGTTACAGCTGATCACACAGGTCCACAGAGGGATGATAACAATCACGGAGATAAACCAACTGGAAGAAAGCAGGAGGGTAGTGGAGGCCGGGCAGAGGGTCAGGAAACAGGCAAGGCAGACAGGTCAGAGACAGGCGAGATCACGAAACGGGCGAAGCAGGCAGGTCGGGGACAGGCAGGGTTGGTACCGGGAGATCTGTGCAGGAGGAAACGCTGGCGAGACTTGCATGACACAAAGTACAATCTGGCCAAGAGGTTCTGTCAGGAGGAGGTTTAAATAGGTGTTTGATTGGGAATGGTGAGGTGAGGAGGTGGGAGTGGCTGGCAGGTGAGGTGACGAGGAGCAGAACTGTGACAGCAACACGTCAAAAGCTTACTGTGTTTTTTTCATTTCATGTGACATCTACGGAAGTGCCAATATTTTAAGTCATGGGTTTCCAATGTGCAGCAACTGCTGTGGCAGAAGATTTCATATGGCAACTGGGTGGCTTTGCCAGGGCGGTGGGTGGGGGCCACTGCATAAAAAAAAAAGTCACAAGTCACACAGGATACATTCACCCGTATTCATGTTTATGGAGAGAGGTCACAATTTTGAAAGCAGTTCCCATGCTCAGTAACAGCATGTGATGAGAATTAGGTCTGAGCCCAGATCCCAGACCAGTGTTTGCGTGTCACTTGGACTCAGGGCTGTTGGCCGGCTACATGCAACTTGAAACAAAAAGATCAGAGGTTGACATCCCAGCTGTTGGTATTGTTGTACACAGACAGCCATTAGCATGCACTCTGAGTGGAGGCGTTGTGGGTGGAAATATAAATACACTAAGTTTATTTTAGGGCATGAGCCAGTTTTCACTTTGCTTGAGTAGTCAAAATGAAAATTGCTAACTAGTTATGCAAGTGGTAATCAACGTCATGTTTACATAGATGTGGTTGAAATTCTGGGGTTAAAGCTGATGAGGAAGCAGATTTTTTTGACCGTGGCATAATTTACACGAGTAAATGACGACTGACATCCATGTAGACACCAACAAAACTATTGCTGCTTTGTACACATTGTGGAAGTCCCAGATACGGTGGGGAAAGCAAATGCTGTTGTGTCTAGTGTCATAACATCATCCAATACAGCTCTGTGAATTCCACGCTTCGTTTGAACACATCATTAGTTATGTGAATGGACAACGTGGATGAGGCGATATGCCACTTGTGGTTTGTTTATTGAGGAGGTGATATTGCGTTAAGAGCAATAAAGGGTTAGACTGTAGTCAGCTGAATATAAGTAGATAGATTTTTGAACATTTGTTGAATAAGAAGATTAACATGTATGAAATGGTTTACATTTGTACAGCATAGATTAAGTGAGTAGCTCAAGTTCAACTAAATGAATCAGAGAATGTGTAGGTATGTTCATGATTTGTCACATATCTATAGGTCATCTGTTAAACATTACAGACAGTTTATTTGTTGGATCTGAAGTAATAAGCTGTTGAAATGTTACAAACACTCTATAAACTATTTGTAGACAGACTATCCAAATAAAGTCTTCCCGTCTCACTTCTATGTGGCATTTCCTGTTGACTTTTTCATTTTTTTTGATCTCCACCTCAAGGTCCCCTGCCACGCCAAAAAAAAAAATGTATCTGTGGTAAAGAGATTAAACCAATCATACAGGGTGTCCAAGCCTCCAGCCAATCAGGAGCAACTTTCAATCAAGTTTTCCGGTCTTGCCTGCTCAACCACTTGTTTGGGGAAAGAAATCTTTCAATACTTAATGCATTGGATTCCTTTGAAAATGTTTTGCTTCCTCTCCCGCTCCATGGATATACTGTATGTAAGTATTCTTTCCATTGTGGTTATGAACATAGTTAGTTTAGCTGTGCTTGTGTAGCTCAGACCATCGGAAGGCTGTCCGTCATTTTGACGGATTGTAAACACTGTAACATTAACAACTTCACAGCACGTCTCCTCTCCTCCTCTTCCTCCTGCTCCTCCTCCTCTTCGTGAGGAGCAGCAGAAGAAGTGCATGTTGGAGGATCTCCTCCTGGTAAAGCGACTGCTTTCAGGATCCGAAAAATAAAAGATTATGAAGGGAATTTTTCTAAAAGTTCTAACGCTGCCACTAGTTCAGACTCTTCATCTTTGAGCTCATCTTGTAAATATTTGATTAACTAAAATATTTCTGAATTTAATCTCCAAACAAATGCTATTTTTAAAGTTGCCAGTGGCAACAAAGAGGTTCACAATAACAGTGAGTAGAAAAATGTAATTCAAGAGCGAGCATGTAAAACTGCAGTTTATCAGTTGTACTGCAGGGTTATTGCTGTGCATTGAATATAATATGAGTTTAGTTCAGTTTACTCACCGATAGAAAAGGAAAAATGTTGGGAACCACTGTTCTAGACAGATAAAAATCAATTAATTGTAATAATAAAAGTGCCACAAGGTAAAGGGAATATCTTTATTAATGTAAACTTGTACATGATGACTGGTATTCCATTGAAGAGAAGTTTTATTGGGCTGGCAGCACTAGTGGTGGAACGTGCATGTACTATAACGGAGTGTCACTGAGAAACGGACGCCATATTATTCAAAAAGTGCACATACATCCTCCTGGGTCCATCTTTTTCATATATGTTCACATCATCATTTGTCATAGGGATTATCTATGCTGTCATTTTATTATGTTTTTTTTAATCTGTACACACGACATCTATTGCACGTCTGTCCGTCCTGGGAGAGGGATCCCTCCTCAGTCGCTCTCCCTGAGGTTAAATGTTTAATTGTGGAATTTCTTTTGGGGAGTTTTTCCTTGTCCACTGCAAAGGCCTGAGGCAAAATATTGTTTGGCCTGATTAACCCATTTTAGGTGAGGCAAGTTTCTCATTATAACTGTTGCTGAACATTCCTGGAAATTAACAGGCCTTTAGAAAGTTCAAATACATTGACAAATTCATCAAAACAAAGATGAGATGAGATTAAAGCAGAAAAAATAAACAAAACACATGCTGCGGTCAAACACTCCATCCTTGTGGCTTTCACAGTTCAAGCAGTTTCAGCGCAGCTGCCTTCAATGAGAGGTTTGAGATGTGGTCAGCTGAAGCTGTGCACTTGGTTTAGCACCAAACACGACCAATAGGTGCTGCGAAGCAATTTACATAGAGGTCATTAAAAGCAATAGAAAACATCTGTAATTGAGTTTGAATAGGTGTCAGTGGTAAAAGTTGACTAGTTGTAATTCAATAACAGATATCTAAGAAAACATTTCCACTAGGAAGAAATTAATTGTTGATATCAAGAATGAACATTTTGACTAAGGGAGAAGTAGATATCTTTAACGCTAATAGTCAAGTTACATTGTTGATATGCTGACTTGGATATATGTTGTTGCAGGCGGCAGTGGCTCAGGAGGTGGAGTGGTTCGATCCCCGGCCTCTACAGTCAGCATGTCGAAGTCTCCTTGAGCAAGATACTGAACCCCAAATTGCTCCCGATGGCCAATGGTGTGTCAGTGTGTGTGAATGAATATCTCTGATGAGCATGTGGCACCTTGTACAGTCGCCTCTGACTCTGTATGAATGTGTGTGAATGGGTGAATGCTGATGTGTTGTAAAGCGTTTTGAGTGATCGCAAAGATTGGAAAAAGCGCTATATAAATGCAGTCCATTTACCATTTACCATATATACAATCGCTATTACCGCTACTGATTACATTTTCAAAAGTCTTGCCATAGTGCAATCTAATTTTCTCCACTAATTTATTTTACATGCCACCACTATGGTGGAACAACAGGAGGGCTAAGGGTACAGAGGGCACAGCACACCTTCACCATCTTGTTGAGTGGAGTGTGTCCCCCTCGGGTTGAGTAACAAAACGTTATGGGTATGGTGTAAAAAAAAAAAAAAAAGAAAAGGTATCTTGGGTTGTGAATGGACAAGTCCAGAAGAGTCTGCTACACTAAACCTGTGAGCAAGAACAACTTCTCCAGGGGACAGACAGTGCTCAGTCACACGCTTCGTTATGGAGATGAGATATTTAACTGTATTATGATGTTTGTATTGTGAATATGTTTGTGCTGTTGCTCTCATGTCCTTTGGCTTTTCAATGAAAACTTCAAGGCAAACTGTAATACTGGTACAATTGTCACATGGGCAAAACTAATTAGGGTCTGCTCTCTTCTAAACCACCTTATAATACTACACAGTTTGAGATGCGTTACATTAAGTGTGTTTGTTGAAAACCAGACTAGCTTCTGATGTTGAGCCATGAAACAAATGAGCTAAAACTGACCCGAAATCAGACGAAATCATGCAGATTAACCAGAAATGTACCATCCATACCTGACACAAAAAGTTGTAGGTTAATCTCTATAATGCAATTAGCAAGCATGTATTTTGAATACTGTTATATTAATATATTATAAATATATATTATATATAAATAAATAAATATATATTAAAGGGAACACACCAATTAATCATTTTCTGGGGGAACAACAATATTGTTTTCATTCCGGTTGTTATTGTATGTAGATTTAACGCCCCTACTGGCGGGACATTTGTTTTAGAGAACATCCCTGGGTGCAATATAGCATACATATCATCAGCAGGACAAGTTGAAAACAAAATCTTGCGTTTATTTTAGGGGTATCTTTATTGTATATCACACATTAGACTTGTTGTCCTTCCAGCTGCAGATAGCAGAGCGGGGGCGGCCGCTGCCAGCAAAACACTGTAGTGACGCTGCAGTTTCCCAGCATTCAGTGGGGCATCATGGCTGACACCAGGGAGAAAGCGCTGCAAGACTACAGGAAAAAATTACTCGAACATAAAGAAATTGACGGGCGGTTAAAAGAATGTAAGAGGCTATTTAATTTGGATGATTGTGGTGTGGCAGGAAAACATATTTGTTTTGATTAGATAAACATTATTGGGTGATGCTGGCTAGCATCAGCTAGCTGGCCAGCTAGCTAGTGCTTTGTCATGCAGTTAGCATCCTCATAGAAATGAATGGAAGTAAACGCTAAACCGGTTACCGCTAGCAGTGCTATCTTAGCTTCAGGTTAGTAGAAAAACAATTGTAACGTTAGTGCTATGCCGAACAGTAAACAGGTTAATAACTTCTACAGTTCAGTTAACGTTAGCTTGTTTGGCCATTTCCTTGATATACACATTGAATTTGTGTCGTATCTGTTCACTTTATCAAGAGTTTTACGTCAAGCTAAGTTTGACAAGCTAACGTCAACTTACATAAACTAACCTTAGCATGTTTGTTTGACAGGGTGAGCTTCCATCCTTAGCTGTAACAAACCATTTTATTCTTGGCTGTGTGTTTATGTTCGATAACGGAAACTAGAAACAATACATTCTGCCTATCCCCCTTGTTTGTTTTCCAGTGAGAGAACAGCTGAGAGAACAAACGA
This sequence comes from Bovichtus diacanthus, assembly GCA_943590825.1. NCBI lineage: Eukaryota > Metazoa > Chordata > Actinopteri > Perciformes > Bovichtidae > Bovichtus > Bovichtus diacanthus. The sequence continues at coordinate 12,473 of CALSBV010010682.1, forward strand.
AACAATATGAGAAGTCAGAAAACGACCTAAAGGCTCTGCAAAGTGTTGGTCAGGTAAGAATATTGTCTGCAACTTATTTACATTACAGTACATTAAGCGTTTTGGATCTCACTGGATTATTAAATGGGGCTGCAACAGTAGACTCAAGTTTAATGTTGTAGATCAACACAATTACAGGCACTCGCATACATTGTATTTCCACAATATAAGGAATTTTTCATACATATCTGGAAGGTGGAACTTTGAGACCGAAGAATAGATTTTCACTAGCATGACAGACAGAGTCAGAGTCAGATATACCTGCTATGCACGTACACATATTTTCGAGGCGTAAATTCATTCGGCAGAAGTAAGAAGTTAACCTTAAACTATAAACAAAGTACACCATGGTCGCATAACTTGCGTCACCACCACTAACCTAGAGGCAGACTAGTAGTCTCATATAGCCATTAAGACACGTAAAAGTTTAAAGATTCACAGGTGGGGTATTTGGGCTTTTGTTAACTAATGACCTTTAAATGCTCAATTCTATATTTTAGTACTCATTTTGCAGCACTCTATTTAGATAATCTACCAAACATTAGCTGCTATCAGTTGTCGGTCAAACAAAAATGAATGAGGGAACATGTCTCCAGCATTGCTTACTAAACAATTATAGATGACTGTGAAATAATCAATAGATTAATCATTAATGAAATAGTCACTTTTGCTAGCAATTTTCAGAAGCCAACCTTCTGTATAAGACTCGGAAGTTGTTTATTCTGTGTTTGAGTGAAGTACATCACACAATACAGGTGTTTTCATTGATATTGAAAACAAATATTATTTCAGCTGCCAGACAGCTGCTGCACTATTAAAAATGATTTGACCAAGCGTGTTTAAATTCTGGCTGGCTCACCAAGAATAGCTGCTCTGTGCCGTGCCGTTTGAGACCCAAAAGTAAATAGAATTTTGCTATCGTATTTTTCAACAAGCGTAGCACAAATAACTTATTTTCTGTTTCATCAAGCCTTATAGTTTTGAGTCTACAGTACGGTAGTCTGATTTGGGTCTGAGTGTCTGTGGGTGAAGAGAAAGGAGAGGGTTCAGTGGGAGAAGACAGTGGAAGGGACCTAATCAGACAAACGGGAGGGAGAGGATCAGAGGCTGATTTTCTATTTTGTCCTTGCTAACCCCATCTGTGCCTCTTTCTCTACAGATTGTTGGAGAAGTGCTCAAACAGCTGACGGAGGAGAAATGTAAGTTCATTGGCAAATATCCCACATTTACAAGTGTGACAGCACAGGTAGTAACTGCTAATTTATTTCAGGTCTAGGGAATTTAGTCACCACTGAGCCTTATGGCCATACCAGCTACTATAAGGCCATAGGCATACATACGCTAAGTACCTTGGTTGTCAATCGGTAAGAAAAGGATGCAGGACTTGCTCACAAAACCCTGGCCAGCACTTCGGTCCTCGATTTAACAGCCATGCAAAGATGACTCAGATCATTTTAGGTGAACAAATCAGTCTTTTTCCATCACAGTCTCAACAAAATATTGCTGTCCTATCTTTTTCCTCGACTCTCAATTCTCTTGCAACTGCTCTGTGGAAGGCTCATATTAAGACTCGCCCTCTTGAAGCAACCAATGAAAAATTACTAACGACAACCTGCAATTAATGTGTTGTTTTTTGTTTAATTCCAGTCATTGTCAAGGCCACCAACGGCCCCAGATATGTGGTTGGATGCCGCAGACAGGTATGTGCTGAACAGATACAAATGTGTCTAGCATCTTGTAATGCAATATCTTCTCATATTGGAGTGTCAGCAATTGTTATGGGGATTTGATTGCAGCATATCCTATTTTCAGGAGACTGATGGACATTTATGTCAAACAAAAATTAATATATTGCAAACTTACCCGCATATATTTGTCCGGACTCACGGGTTCAGGAACTGTAATAAACTATTGGCATCACCGGAAATGGCCAGATCAGGTGAAAGTAATCACCTTTGTTTTTAAGGTATGTATATAAATGAAATGGGTGAAAACAATTATTCTTAATGTATTAATCATGAGCCATGGCAAAAGTGCATAAAACGTGGTCATGAAGTTTAGTGCTGTTGGCTGCACATTAGGACTGTGTAACCCTCCCATTGTACGCAATGTCTGTCCCAGCTGTTGGGGAGTAATGCTGCATATGAAAAAAAAAAAAAAAAGTTTTATAAAACATTAAGTGTCCCAAATGGAGCTTATTGTAGTCTGATAAATGTCCTCAAGTGATGCCACTTGCTGTTGGCGCCAGGTTTTGACAAGGAAGAGGAATGCATGGAAAAATGATGACGATATCTCTGGTTCTGCTGAAAAGATTTGAACAACCTTTTTGCTTTAAACTGTCCGATGATGTTGGACTGAAGGAGTGCAATGCTAAATCAGTGGAGTACTTCCATGTACAGTTAGACGATTGTAAATGTATACACTTGTCTGCTTTCAGTGATTTTGCCATATCTATACCATGCTATCTGTTTCTTTGTCTCCGATTGTAAGTTTGTATTACTCCATTGTGGGCAATGTTGTAAATCAACAATATTGCTTTATGCTATATTGGATTTTTATAAGAATTTGGCATCTTTGAAATCAAGCTTCTTCTTCTATTATTATTATTATTATAGAAATATCTGCTTTTGGCCAATCCAACAAAATACATATCCAGCACATCGTTCATATTTACATATATATTGTTTTGCCCACTTATATGTTTGATAAGATTTATATATTTTTACAAATCTAAGTGTTAGATAGTTTGAAAAAGTTCCAATTTACCAACACATTGCAGTCTCACTCATTTTTGAGCTAATTGTTTATGTGAACACTAATCTATGATATCTTTCATCCTTCATCCCAGTTGGACAAGTCTCAGCTGAAGCCAGGCACCAGAGTGGCTTTGGACATGACTACACTCACTATTATGAGGTAGGCTGGATACACTCATCACTTAGAATTGGTTAAACAGTATCAGAAGTAACAGTATCTGTCTGCTGCTTGGCATATGTCCTTCTACATATGGCCTTCAAACTGTGTCTTGCTGCAGATTTACACAGGACAGATTAATAATCAACACCATCAATCATTTGATTGTTTATCACTGCAGATGTGTGGTTGTAGCGAACATGGACATTGAGCATCTGCTCAGACCGCTCTTGTCATAATAATTTTTCCTGCAAGTCAGGGTTTCCCTCCAGGAAATGATTCAGCTGAGGCTGTAAACCACCCAGATCTGGACGCATTCCTGTCTTGTGATCTATTTCATTTAAGTTTTGCTTGCCACAGCAAAAATGTATAAAGCAGGGACTCCAAGAGTGCAGTATGTACTAAATCATGGATTTAGTGTACCGTTACCCCCTCAAGCAATAATTGTGCCACAAAAGACTGAAGTGCGTCGTGGTTCGATGAAGAGAACGCCATATACAATGGTGGTGATGGGTGTGTGCTCAGCATGTGTTTCCTGTTCTTTCAAAGGTACCTGCCCAGAGAGGTGGACCCTCTGGTGTACAACATGTCACACGAGGACCCTGGCAGCGTCTCCTACTCTGAGATTGGAGGCTTGTCTGAACAGATCCGTGAGCTGAGAGAGGTACAACAAAGCTTCAACCACGAATCAGAAATTAAATCATACAGGGCAGTCTTTTTTTATTGAATTGTTTGTCTATCAAGTCCAAAACAATGCTGCGGTTATTTTGTGGCAGGTGATTGAGCTGCCTCTGACCAACCCTGAGCTCTTCCAGAGAGTCGGAATCATCCCCCCTAAAGGCTGCCTGCTCTACGGGCCTCCAGGTCAGTAGTTCGGTCTTTATGAGGCTGCAAATCACCAACATCCATGCACGCACAGCACATTTAAGTACAAAAACATGTTTGGGCAGGTATTTGTTTCTGAGACACTAAAGCATTTGTGAATCTTATGTTATTTGTGTATGGTTCATTTTATGTGTTACAACAATTATATTAGAAGTTGTGTTGTGTTGTGTATTGACGAGAGATTTCTTCTGTAACAGGCACTGGGAAGACTCTTCTTGCCAGAGCAGTGGCCAGTCAGCTGGACTGTAACTTCCTCAAGGTAAGTGCCGGTGCCAAATGTCGGGGTTTACTGCCACAGTCAGTCAGCTGATGTTTGTGTGCGTTTGTGTGTGCTGCAGGTGGTTTCCAGCTCCATTGTGGACAAGTACATTGGTGAGAGCGCCAGGCTGATCAGAGAGATGTTCAACTATGCCAGGGACCACCAGCCTTGCATCATCTTCATGGATGAGATTGATGCCATTGGTGAGTGACGCTGAAGATCTGATTTGGTTTTTGTCCCAGGGCTTTAGCACTTAAGTTTAGGTCTAATACTTTTTTTTTTTGTAAAGGCCATTTGTATTTTCTCATCTACCCTGCTAGAAGCTGCAATCAAAGCTTTACACATCTGCCAACTGTAAGGCTTTTATTGTGAAGCAGCTGAAGCCTAAATGTGGCCTTTGTCACTGACGTAAGCTACTGCTAACACCTCGTAGTAAAAATGGAGCTTTGCAAAGGGACACTTTCAGTGTGTTTTGTCAATTAAATATGAATTCCCTCTGAGCACGAGGTTCCACTTCTACCCCATTACATGTATTGCACAACCTATGGTCATTGTACACATTTTGATAAAAATATCCATCTTTGTATAGGAAGCAGGATATATATTTGTAATATGACATGCTTACTCATTTTCTGTACAATTTAAACCATTTCCATTATTCATTTACCACTTTTGAAGATATGAGATGGATAACATTGTATGTTATGAGAAAATCACAAATAATAAGGTAGGTAAATAATGAATACAACACCAAATTATGTACAATAACTAAATTAAGCAATATGACAATATAAATGGAATAACTATAACAGAATACAAACTACAAATAGGATATTGTATGAACTCCTATATGCGCTGAATATACACTGTTTTTTCATGATTACAAACCAGGAGCTTTACAATCCATACAGTGGTTCAGATTCTGCACTCTGGACTTGTGTTCTGAATCCTCACTTGTGTATTCTGTCATGTTTGTGTGTGGCTTCCTGTAGGCGGCCGTCGTTTCTCTGAGGGAACTTCTGCTGACAGAGAGATCCAGAGGACTTTGATGGAGGTAAATGATTCACTGCAGTGTCCCAAAACACAGTTGTGGTGTACCAACATGACTTTATTGTGATTAAAAGCAGTGAGTTACTTAGTGTGTGTGTCTGTCTGTCTGTCTGTCTGTCTGTGTCCTCTCAGCTGCTGAACCAGATGGATGGCTTCGACACGCTGCACAGAGTCAAGATGATCATGGCCACCAACAGACCTGACACTCTGGACCCCGCCCTGCTGCGGCCCGGCAGACTGGACCGTAAAATCCGTAAGATCTCCGCTCCCGTTCATCATCTCTGTTAAATCTCTTACCACACGCAGCAAAACTAACGTCCTCTTCTGCTCTTCAGACATCGAGCTGCCCAATGAACAGGCTCGTCTGGATATCCTCAAGATCCACTCTAGTCCCATCACCAAGCACGGAGAAATAGGTTAGTGAGCAGTACTGCTACCGTGATGATGCTCTCTTGTGTGCACAACATGCTTACAGCATCTGACTTCCTTTCTCAGTTCTACTCTATCCTGATCATTACAAGTTGACCGAGATGTTTTATAAGCTCCTCTCTCTGAGTTGTAGTTCTGATGCTGGTTGGCTCTTCAGCCTGATCCTAGCATTCTACTCACTTTCATTCAATATCTCCAAATGAATTAAATTAAGTTATTTATTTTTATTTCATTCGTCCTCATCCCCTTGACTATGGGTGGTCCAATGTAAAATTGTGCAAACCAGATTGATATTAAGCCAAACACAGGACTGGACCGGTATGCTGAGTTTTACCTCCAGGTGTCGCACTTGACTCGCCAGCCACACATGACTATTTTTTTTTTTTTTTACACGTTGCCTGGTCTGTTTTGATGTGATGATCCACAATGTTGGTGCGTTAGTTTTCTTTGAGACTCTGCCATGTCTCCTCATCACCAAGTGACGACGTTGGCAGGTTGCTGACGTAGGATTCTTTTTGAATTTGAAAGAACATGATTATTCAGCTGGCCTGCAAAACATCATCAGAGAGAGGGAGGGAGGGAGGCAGGGAAGGAAAACGAGAAAACATCAACTCTGATTGCCCGTTGTTTTCAGATTATGAAGCCATTGTGAAGCTGTCAGATGGTTTCAACGGAGCTGATCTGAGAAACGTGTGCACAGAAGCAGGTTGGACTTTAGGCTTTCAGTATCATCATTACATTCGTTTCCTCAGTCCATGTCATTTACGTCTTTGTTTGTCTGCAGGTTTGTTTGCCATCCGCGCTGACCGCGAATACGTCACTCAGGAAGACTTCATGAAAGCTGTGCGGAAGGTGGCTGATTCAAAGAAGCTCGAGTCCAAGCTGGACTACAAGCCTGTATAAACCCTCTCTGTGTCATAGTCCTTTTCTGATATTTTTCATTGCATTTTCATGGATTTGCTGTGTTCCATGCTTCAGGGCCTGGGAAAAACAACTGTTTGTTAATGTTTGTGGGATGCAACTTTAGAACATGTACACGGTCCTCACAGTTGCCAACAACGTGACTATCACGCAGTAACTCCTGTTTCTCCTCGTTAGTCTGACCCGCCTTTTGTTTACACTGGATCCAAAAGGCTGATCATTCTGGCATCCCACAAAACACTTAACACTTACAAATAACTTTGTTCTTAAAATATACAATTATATTGAAAGTTCTGTGTTTTTCAATTTATGATCGTTCTTTTCTCTTATTACCTTCAAGTGAGCGTGATGGACATTCAGTGACTGCATTGTCCAAAACTGAATAAACACGTGTGAAAGTTTGTTCCCGAGTCTTACATTAAAATAGCAAAGTAAAATCCAGTGATATTTGTCTGAACATCCATGGGTACACTGCAAACAGGAACTGCAAAAATATTAATTAATGACTTTGAGCAACACCCTTTTTGTCTGTCATGTGTTCCCAAATTATTCTTTATCAAATCCTATGAAGCTAATGAGGCTTTCTTGGCTGATGTTCATAAGGAGCCGTAAAGAGTCACAGTGCAGCTACAGTCCCCATATCCATAGCTTCACACAGCCACAACTGCAGCTGTGGTGCCATCAGTATACCCACAGTGGATGTGTACTGCCGCAGCTCGGTCTTTTAAGAAGCAGTAAAGAGAAATAAATGCATCAAGTGAAGTTTCCATAAACTGGCAGTGTATTATAACTGGACCAAGCCTAGTTGTTAGTGTGCAAAAATAATTAAGACAAAAAGATTCCCAAATGGTTACGGCTGCAATTATTACCTAACCGGTATGATCACATGTACCCGGAGCCCCAAAATAATCCTGCATAGTCGTCAGACCGATAGCCGATGGGTCCAAGATTGGATCAAATGTGATTGACTGGCAACATAAGCAAACCAAAATACTTCTTCCCACTTTGAGCCCCATCCACTTAAAAAAAACAATGTGAAGAGCTCAGAGAAAGAATTCTGGTTATTTCTCAAGATAACACAAAATGCTGCAACTTAGGACAAAATCTTGTGTGTTCACGTAGGAGCTCAACACTCAAAAGTAGCCGATTTGGGAAAATACGTTTTCAGGTCCTCTTAAGATGCTCTTTCAGGATGATATTTGATTGAGTCTTAAGTGTCAATGTCTATAGGCTGCATGTGTTGGGCCCCATAACGGACCTATACATTGTGTTTCTCCACTGTCAGCCTGCTGATAAAGCAGCTACTAGTGTGATTACTCCACTACAAACGTGTGCACAGAACCAACACACTGATGACTTACAGGGAAAGGTCATGGGGTCATTCAAATCAAATGGGTTACCACAGTTATCCGTACTTCATTTCTGTCAATCTGGCCAGTGATTTGATGCAATATCCTGATGAGGCTGACCAGCATCCCAATTCCAATAAAAGCGTTCAAAAAATAAAATAAAATAATATCCAAGCCTTTAAAAACCCACATTGATCATGAAGCCCTGATGTCCTGAATCATAAAAGCAGTAAAGCATGTCAAACCAACCTTCATTCTTTTTTAATTATTTCATGCGCCTTCATTTACAGAGTCAGATTAAAGCTCAGGAATTGATTGGCTGTGGTCAATAAATACTGCGCTGGTCCTGTAAACAAGACACTCACAGAATGCACCAAACTTAAATAATCTGTACACGAATATATAAAAAGTGTTATCTACATCCATCGTAACTTTTGCTGCTCTTTGATCTTAAACTGATCAGCTGTGTCATGTAACTCATTTCACAGGTTTAAATTAGTGGAAATAATGCAGCTTTCTGGCTTTGGCCACAACAAAGCTGATATTTCTGTGTTTGGTTCAGAGTCTGGATTTGATGACAGCCTCTGTACATCTACTCAAACCATCATCATCATCATCATCACACATTTCATGTTTCACAAGCTCCCACCTTCACAGTTCAAATGACCTGGAGACAGACATAACCAGGGTACATTAAATAGTATGTGTTTCTGAGAATGTGACCACGTTACACACAGAATACAATTCCAATTGGTCAATCAAACTATTCTGTGCTCCATTATGTCTGAATGCAGCTGTACATACATGATGAAGTTGTACATGTCCAGTGGTGAAAGGGCTTCTTAGCACTCACATGTCATATTCCATCTGCTTTGTAAACGAGTGTGCTGAAAACCAATGATGCATGCTTATAGTATATATATATTTTTTTAAACGAGGCTAATATTGAAAGGCCAACAGCGAACAAAAATCAAGTTGAAATATTGTGAACTTTGAGATGTGGGACAAAATTTCATTGGTGCAGAACACTCTCTGCTCGCTCGCCACAGGACAGCTGGCCTTAATCCACGCGAGCCGCTGATTCTAAGCAGTCAGTATGCAGACTAAAAGTGTGCTGCCATGTCCAACACTGTCCCATGACATCAAAACAGAATGGTGGATCTACTCGGTGAATTTTCGAAAGGCAGGTGGCTTTTTGAAGTCCCTGCGCTCCAGCTGAACTTCTCTGTCCATGGGAGTTTGACATAAAATCTGTTCAAAATGCAGTTTCGGTGTCAGGCAGTTTGCAAGGATTACTTTGCAACGACACCTGTCTCGATGCATATCGTCTCTTCAATGGCAGTTGCTGGTTCGGTGTGGAGTCATCGTTCTGCAGCTGGGCCCTGTGTCAGTGTGAAGGACTCCTGGACGAAGGCCCTGCAGATGGGGCAGTGCTGGAAGTGTGACACGCAGCTGTCACACACGCAGGCGTGTCTGCAGGGCAGCAACACCTTGTTCACTGCTGCATTCTGACAGACCACACAGTCTCTGCCCCTCCCCTCCGACCAGTCCTCCTCCTCTTCCTCTTCCTCCTCCTCCTCTTCCTCCTCCTCCTCCTCCAACACTGGACTCTGCTCCACTCTGCTGGCCCCGTCGTTGGCGTCACTGGGTTGGGCGCTCTGTTCTGAGTCAGGGGGCTCAGAAGCCCCCCTACTTTCAGCTGACATGAAGAGAGGCTGCAGGAGACAGGATACGTGGTTTTCTCACAGAAAATAAAAAACATTAACGGTTAGCAGGGATTACTACTCAAACGTAACGATGGCGATGTCATAGTAATGTCTCGAGGGTGATGAGTTTCTAACCGAAAGCCTGCATACAAGCAGGAGGTGTGGAGTTTAAAATATGTGGCTGCTAATCAGACAGAGAGTATTACAGGCCGGATCTAGTAACATTTCCCAACTCTTTCAACGCAGCACAAGTCTGAGCCGAATGCTGTCAGATTAACGTGAAGACCACAGCAGCAGGGGATGGAACACCTTGCACGACCCTTCATTAATTATGTACTAACATTCAACACACAACAGTCAGCAGATGGATTTAGTTGTAGCTTGCTATCTTTTGAATTCATGCTTGAATCCCATATATCTACACAACCTCTACATAAACTCTCGGCTCCAAATGTGGTCTGAGTGTGGTTGTTTGGTCAGTGTTGAGTCCTAGTGGGGTTACCTTGCCAAATTCTAACTGGCCAAGCAACAACTGTACTTAAAATACGGAGCACCTGGCTGTGTAGGTTGGGGAGAAAAAGCAGGAGCAACCTGCTTGAACCGAAATATGACAATACTGTACCTTTAACTCGTACATGTTCCCTTGTGCGGTGAGAAGGTGCTGAAAGAGAACCCGTGCAGAGAGGCTGTATTTGTCATCGGGAACATGAATAACTGTCACAGTAGCCACCTGAAAGAAGAAAGACACAATATTGAGTTTCTTTAAATGTGTATTATTGAATTGCTTCCCTGAAAATCCTTTTTCAGGGGAATGTTCCTTTCTTCCGAAAGAGCTTGGGTTGATCAGGGTACTTGATGTTGTGGGCCTGTATGTGCTAGAACTACACAAACACTCTTGACTTGCTTTGGCCTGCAGTCTCTCTCTACTTTCAGTCCTAGAACTATCTCCGTGGATGAAACAGAGAAGCTGATGCGAGTCTGGTAACCTGACTCAGAAACAAACAGCAAACAAGCACACTTCCCACGCCGTCTGAACTCACGATGTTGTACACGTCTCTGGCTTCTGGCTCTGCCAGTGTCAGCACAGCCACAAGAGGGTAGCGTTCCCTTGGCAACGGCCCAAAATCTGTGATCCCCTGGTCAGCAGGAATCTGTGTGTGGCGCTCCACTCTGTCTTCACTGCCAATACTTGGGAGGGTGGGGGTCAAAGAGGCTAACGTCAGGAGCTACTGGAGGAACAGTGTGTATGAGCCGAGCAAGGAGGGTGAAGCCAAATATATATCTCAGTCATCATGAGTATGTGTGATGTCCCTGCTTTGAGTGTTTGCTGTACACCGGTACTTTGTCAACATTATGCAAGGAACATCCACCCCAAAGCGCAGAAATTGGAGACTTCGACTTTCTTGGTCCCACGGGAAACTGTCCATACCTAAACGTGACATCTCCTCCGAATATTTCCAGCTACAGTGAAGACACAGAGCAAATAATCAGCCACACGGATCATATGATTAGACAGATAGGCCGCCACCAGGAGTAAGTGAGAAAATAGGTACAGGTTCGAAACGTTTGTGTTTAGGTATCAGGTTATATTAAAGTTGCGATGAGGAACTTTTAGCTGGTTGTGAATCAATCAAATATTGATGCGTCTGTATGACCTACATAAGTAAAGAGACACTACTGTTTCCATATAGTTATTCTTAATGCTCATCATCGGTGCCACCGGGTCTGATTACGGCAGATAGACACAGATTCGGCTTCGCTGCCGCCTTCAATCCGCAGTTTGAGCTCCGGCGTGAGGAAGAGTCCTCCACCAGGAGCCAAAACCATCACCACACTGCTTGGGGCCCTGGCTGTATTGCTGGGCTCCTAGAGGGAAGGGAGGCCACGGGGGGAACCAGACCAGCACTGAGCAAGGCACATGGTCAGACCCTGCAGCAGTACGTGAGGTTTATTAAAGGGACTCTGATGCCCTGAAACTACAGCTTTTTGTCCACAGTAACCACCGAAATCAACACAAAATGAAGATTTTTGTTGTTGCAACTTGAAATGAAGGACTCTCCTCATGCCATGCTTTATTAATAACAATAAATAATAATGAATCACATTTACCAAGCGCTTTTCTGTAAACTCAAAGATGGTTTACAACAGGTGATTGTAACCTGCACATTATTGCAATCAGAGAACCTTGTTAGGTGTGAGTTTTTGTTTGTTTAAAGGATACTGGAAGCTCTGGTAGTGGTGGTAGCGGAGGTGCAGGGCCTCCTGGAAATATTGGGGGGTGCTGAGCCTCGGGCCGTGGTGGTGGGCCTGCAGCGCTCCCTGCAGTGCACTGACCTCACAGCCCCAGAAACAGCTCAGGACACAGGGCTCCAGACAGCAAGGCCTTACTGACACACCATCTGCAAGGGAGCCATTACTAGTAATATGATGGAGTAGGCCACAAAAGATAAGGCTACCACCCAAAGGCTGGGCGATTGGAGGCAGGATACATAACCCTGCATATTAATAGTTGTACACATCATGTTGATTTAGGTACAGACATCCACGTATTACAGTATAACAACAGTCGCTTACCTGTTGTGCACCGGAACAGGAAGGGTAAATTGTAATTGTCTTGTAAACCTTTATCCTACTTGTTGGATGGAGGAAGCGCTTAAGGGTGGAGAAAGACACTTTAATTCAAAGCTATACTATCTCCACCCTCCTCAGCTACTGTGTTACATTACTGATGACGACTATTCTCACCAGTGACAGATGCTGGGCCAGAGTTCATGTCCAGCGCGAAGGGATTGGTCATCTGAACCATTTGCTTCTCGGGGGTTGGTAGGAGGGACTCTGTCTCATCAGAGCTGCGAAGGATCACCGGGACGTCAAAGCCAAACCTGCAGGACAGGAGGCAGAGTGAACGACAAGAACAACAAGTGGGAAACATGGCACGACGTAAGTATGTTTCTGCAGGGTTCTCTTAATATTCTAACCAATAAATGAAAAGCTGAGAGGTGTACACACAAGAAACAATCCGTTGTAAATCTTTATTGTTTGTATATCAGACCAAGTGACTTTTAGTGATCTGCTATGGTTGGCACGAGGAAAATGTTTTTCAAATGACACTTACTCTATTGTCTCTCTCTTGTCCAATACTTCCCAGAGCAAGATATCTCTGCAACTATCGGTTACAGTATTGTGGAATTTGGATATTCATCTTTTTTTTTGTTCACCTGACCTCTCATCTATCACCTTGCTTTGCACACAAGACATATACAACACTGAATGTGCGGACTGCCATGCAGTTTTGTGAAGCATTTTTATAAGTCTTCCACCACCTTTTTTTGGTCTTAGTTTTTACTGTAAACTCGCAGTTAATATTTATGTCATTTCTTAATTTGTACTTTTAACTGTTTAAAACACTGTGCGTTTGTCTTACAACTTACTGTCATACCTGTGAATACATTTGGCCAAAAATATGTTCGTGATCATCAGCGATGGGAAGAATCTAACATTACAGATATTGACAACTGTAGCTGCTTCAGATGCTATGATATTGCATTGTGTATATACATGTCATGGGTACTCTCGAGGTGACAATATAGTCCACGTGCAAAGTTGTTAAAGACAAAAAAGTTTCCTTAAATCGACCATATCCGAGGGAGAAGTGTGGGGGTATTATGAGAAAAAATAATGTAACATAATCACACTGTTGTTGCCAGGTCAGTGTCTAAGCTAGTGCGGCTAAATATCACTTACCAGCCCAGCACCATGGCGGCGGTAACAACGAAACACAGAGCAACCACACTAATGTAAAACAATGGGGAGTACTCATACAAGGTCACCAGAAAAACCGCTGCCATTTCATATGATTAATAAACCAAGTAATTAAATAATCCTCTGGTAAACACTTTCCATGGCGGCCATGACAGGAACTCCTCAGACAGAACTACGGTGGCCTGGAGGGTGTATGAAGTATAACACGAATATTAGACTAATTCCGAATATTTGACGTTTTTATTTTTTCCCGCAAATCAAGTTGATTTCGCTTTAAAAGTACATATATATTTTAAACATTTTACTGCCTTAATGAAATACAATCGTATGAGTCAAACCAGAGAAAGCTAGAACAAATGTACTTGGGCTAAATGGTGAATTTGTCTTCAAATTAAAAGCGTAATTAATAGCATCTTTTTGCTGCAAGCTTTGTTTGGAAATTACACAGTAGAAAATAGAAACACGTGTATTACTGTACTTAATAATATACTCAGTATACATTTCACTTTTAGGTATAGTTCGCATTTTATGATTAGTATTTTAAATGCCGCGTATTCTTGCTCGTGGATATCGAGTTTATTTTGAATGTGTGAACAGGAAGTTTAGTTTTGTCGTCATTAACTTGACGTTATGGAGCAACTGAGATTACCATCCTAGCTAGTACCGTTCATTGATTATTCCAGCAGTTATCACCTAAAACGGGAATGCGAATGGGGAGTGTGTACAGACAGGAACGAAGGAGGTATATGTTTCGTTTAAACAGTCCTGGTAAATCTTTTAAATCTGTAGATATAATGTTTAAAATAGTGTCGGGATGGGAGCAGTTCGGCATACAGATGTTACCAGCTGGGGAGAAAGAACCCGCTCATCTGGTATAATAGTCTGACGGCAGGGACATCATTGTGATTTTTTATTTTTTAATTTATTTATTTTTATTTTTTATTGCGCTATTTCTATGTAACGTTATGGAGTCTTGCGGCCAAACCATGAGCAATAGGAAGGATACACCGACTATCCGTCAACAGAGCTCGGAGAATAACTCTGTCAGCAGTAGTGAATGGGATATGGCAAATGATGTGTTTGTGTCCGGCTACGACGACACTCCGATGGGAGAGAGTGTTGCTGCTGGGGACAGGGACCCAGAGCAACCCGGCTTGGACAGACACCTGCCGCTGCTTTCCCCGGATGGCATGATGCTGGGCCTGACTGGGGAGGAATACTCGAGCTCATCATATCTGGACATCGACCCAAACTACACCGAAAGTGACGGGAATGTCACAACCAAGAAGCGCATACGGTCCAACAGCTCCAGGCACCGCGGCGAGGTGGTCACGGAGCTGGGACCAGAGGAGGTCCGGTGGTTTTACAAGGAGGACAAGCGGACATGGAAGCCATTCGTCGGACACGATTCTTTAAAAATCGAGATCGTCAATCGGAGATTCAGTGAGCAGAACCCCGACAAGGTCAAGCGTCCCGTGGATCCGGCCGAGGCCGAGGGGAAGGAGGCAGCCAGGTCCGGCGAGATCCAGCCGGAGAGCGGAGCCCCGGACGGTGGAAGTGTCCGGGCGGAGTTGGCGGTGCAGAGTGGGCAGCGGCACTCGGTGTCAGAGGAGGTGAGGGACCCGGAGGACATCAACATCAGCGTGGAGGCAGTGTGTGTCAGAGGGGGGCTCTATGAAGTGGATATCAAGGAGAAGGAATGCTACCCTGTTTACTGGAACCGTAAGCATGTCTATGATTTATTTCCATAATGATAAACAATATACTGCTACCATGTACTTACTGCTATTAGTACTATTAGCACCACCAGCCTAAAGTTAATAAGTACTACCTCACTTTTTGCTACAAGAAGTAAGAAGTACAATTATGAGGCTACCACCACTTTGAACTACCAGTATTATTACAGTATGACCACTTTTAGAAACAGCCCTACTACTGTTAGCATGTCTAATACTAGTGAGTTAAAGCTATTACTATATATATAAAAAAACCTGGTTCAAAAACACTGTTTAAACCACTATTTCTGCCATGACTGCAATTTCTACTCTTAAGTGCTAAACATGAGACAATTAGTGATCATCCGTTTCTTAATTATTTGTCACTTCTTAGAAACAAAGGAGGTAAAGGTCCAAATTCAAACATTAAAAAAATCTGCAGCCATTTGCTTGAAAAATGACAGAAACAATTAGTAATCAATTATTTATTAATAGGGTTGCCAATCGACTAATTGATTGTATTGATCACTCGTGTCTAAGTAAATTATATTTGGATTAATCACCAATATTATAAATCATCTATAATGAGCATGTTAATTTAAAGATATACTTCATTTTTTTCCTTTTCGTTTCAGTCCTAAACTAAGCATATACTAATGCTACACAATTGCTACTTATGTCCACGTTTTATTTATATTTATCAGAAATATGGAAATATTGTCTTTCTGGCACACACACACACATGCACGCATCTGCACACACACAAACACACAGACACACACACATACACTCGCACACACAAAGTTGACCAATAACTTTGATGTGCCCTTAAGCCAGTGATTTAATGCGTTGCAGGAGAAGTGTAGTAGCTAACAGTTAATATGATGGGCATCTATAATGTGTGTGTGTGTGTGTGTGTGTATCTGCAGCTTATCCCACTCACAGCACTATAATGTTGTATACAGACAAACTGCCTTGCCAAATAGTTTCAATACCATTATTATTATTATTTCTACTACTACTGTTACTGCTGCTATTAAAACAGTACAACTCCTAATATCATTGCTAGTAGCAGTAGACAGGACAGTGGAGCAGTTGAAGCACTACACAAATCTTCCCAGTGTTTTACTCTTTTCATACCCTTCTCCCTGATGTTCTGTTTTTAATTTTTTTTTTTTTTAAGTAACTTGAGTAATTCACTGATTTTCCCTTTATGTCGTATGGGTGGGGCCATTTCTATCTTTGTCTCATTCCTTTGTCATCTCTTAATGCTCCCTCTTTCCTTTAAAGTGTATGTGTTTCCTGCACTTTGTTTGAGATAGGTAAGTAAATAAAGAAAGCGTAGCTTACACAACCTTTTAACATTATGCGGTGTCCCTCAGAGCAAGACCGTATTCCTGTGATGAGGGGGCAGTGGTTCATTGGTGGAACGTGGTTTCCCCTGGAGGAGGACGAGAGTGACCTCATCGAGATAGAGCACCTCGCCCGTTTCCGGGGGCAACAGATGAGGGACACCTACGACATGGAGGTGGTGACCACCGCAGTGGACAGCAAGGATGGTAAGGAAACGGAAGACAGAGTGTGACAGAAAGATGTGTGTGTGACAGACAAAGAAGATAGGTGTGTGTGTGTGTGGGGATGAATGTGTTGAGTGTACAGAGGCTGCACGTGTTGTGAAAGGAAGGGGTAACTGCGTGTGTGTGTGTGTGTGTGTGTGTGTGTGTCTGGTGGGGGTGGTAATTCAGAACAAGGCCACAAAACAAGTCAGCTGATGTTATTTTAGCTGACTCCAGCTGAACCAATAGGAAGCTCACCTGAGAGAAGTGGAGGCACTGAGTGTGTGTGCAGTGTGTATCACAACTTTTTTTAATGGACTTCAATGCAATGGAGTGTCACATTTACACACACATACACATTCTACACACCCTCCTGGGGAATGGTAAATTAATTATGCTGGATTAAGTGTGTCACCTGCTGTTAATTAATGTGTGACTGTCTCCCAGCCATCCACAGTCTGAAGCTGAGCAGGAGTCACGTGGACTGGCACAGTGTGGACGAGGTGTACCTGTACAGCGACGCCACCACCTCCAAGATCGCACGCACTGTCACTCAGAAACTGGGCTTCTCTAAAGGTATGTGGAAGAAAGAGAAGAGATCTGATGAAAAATCTGGTTTTGTCATTCAATTTCATGCGCGACTCTATGAAGACCTGGTGAACAGTGACTGTTTACATGCTCAAAATATTTCAGTTTTTGCACAATATCCCTACTGAGCGGTTTGCATGGCCAATAGAAAAATAAATATTCCACTAATATTCCGCCGTGCATACTCCGATTCACGCAGTTCTTTGCGCCAAAACAGAGTTTAAAAATAGTTTTTCCACCTGTGGTGGACTTGTTGGACCTCGTTCATTCCTTCAACCACCTTCTTGAAAAGGTCAGCGCTGCGAAATAGGCTCGTATCCAAAAACCTGTCTTTCAAGATTAAATGGTGGCTAATTCTGAACATCCAAATGGAATATGCTGTTTACATGAGCCATATCAAATTTGAAATATTGACATATTCTGAATAACAGCAAATTATTCGTGTGCATTTAAACGTGGTCATTGTTGACATGTCTCATGCAACTGGAGTGAAACACAAGTTTCACCAAGGAACTTAAACTATAGTGCAGACAACAAAGTACGGTGTGGCCAGCAACCCATAAACTATTGGAGGGTTTAACAAGTGTGTTGCGTTACAGGAATATGCCAGAATGTATCTTACATCTTTCACGCATGCACTCCATTCTCTACTGCTGTTTTCTTTTTACATTGTGCGGGCTCAGGTCAACCAAAATACAAAAATAAAATAAAAAATAAAAAACTCAAAAGCAACATCTCTTTCCAGAAACAGCATCCCTGTTACTGTTGACGACGCGCTCTGTGGATCATTAGTGAGGCTGCGTTCAAACAGACACGTCAAAAAAGGCCAATATGCATCATTGTTGTACAAAGCGTTGGCGTGTCGAACTCTTCCACTACCTGTCATACCGAAGATAATTATAGGTCAAAGTATCTCAGGGAATGTGGAATCAAGCTCGACGTGGTTCGTGTTGTTTTCCTACACCGTTTTTAGACACTGTGTTGTTTATATGATGTACAAGGGTAGATATATGATGTACAAGGGTAAAGTTGTCCTGAGCTGAGAATGAAGTCACGTGTCTGTGTTGTGACCCTTCCGGCCGCGTGCAGGCAACCTCCCAATTATAGCCATGCTCGGAAATTTTGGAATTTAGCACCTTAATGGAAACCGCTCCCACACCAGTTCGCAAAGTGCTTTTTTTTTTCGGTTTAGAAATCCCAGCAACAGATATCTCCAAAGCCTGGACAAATAACACTGGAACTATCTGCATGGAGAGATACCACTAGAGACAGGAGAGAATAAGTGCTTTTGATTTGGATGAACTGACCCTTCGTGAACCGATTCGTTAAAGCGAGACTGCAATTAGTAGGTCACAGACCGGACTTAGATTCAGGCTGTAGCTCAGTCTGTGGGGACCTTCACGGACCACATACGGAGTGTGGACTGTGGTATGGCAGCTTTCAGGGTGCCCTTGAGCAATGCAACGTCCCTCCATCAATGCATGTGTATTGGTACTGTTTGTCCATGAGTGTGTTCTTCGGACCTATGTGTGTGTACTGTGTACAAAATAAGAACTGACTAAACGCAAGCACTCATGTTTCCTCTCATGTCCTCAGCCTCCAGCAGCGGGACGCGTCTCCATCGAGGATACGTGGAAGAGGCAGCACCCGAGGACACCCCACCGGAAACCACACACATCGTCTTCGTGGTGCATGGCATCGGCCAGAAGATGGACCAGGGCCGCATCATCAGAAACACCAGCATGTGAGATATGGAGAAGTTCTCATTGGGAGCACAGAGCATTGAGGAAAAAGGGTGTCGGAGCTGAAGTAGCTGTTTTATCTTGGCTTGTGTGCAGGATGAGAGATGCGGCCAGAAAGATGGAGGAGAAGCACTTCTCCGATCGCACCACAGAGCATGTGGAGTTCCTGCCTGTTGAGTGGCGGTCGAAACTGGCTCTGGATGGAGGTATGCTGCACCTCAGCTCGTAGCCATTCAAAACAAAAAGCTGTCTGTGACGATTCAATTGCAATTCCAAAATGTCATACCCAATAGTTATCAAGATATAGACCAGAGTGTTGGACACACGTCATCCCCATTTACTTCTGGTCAAATATACTGTATGTGTGTAGAATGAAAGATCCGAATGGAAGAAAACTATTTCCGTGAGCGTCTGACGGTTGTGTTAGATGTATTTGTATGTACTCCCTGCAGACACGGTGGACTCCATCACCCCAGACAAAGTGCGAGGTCTCCGAGACATGCTGAACAGCAGCGCCATGGACATCATGTACTACACCAGCCCACTGTACAGGGACGAGGTGAGACTGAGACTTTTCTGTATTACAGCTTCCCAGTTCTCCTTTTGGCAACACACCCAGCCAACGTGCTTTAATCCAGCCGGACCTTCATGAGGGTGCACTTCCTGCTTGTGAAAGAATAGAGGATTAATCAATCAATATCGCCAAATGCCTTACAAACGTGTGTGTTTGTTTTTGTTGACCTTACTATAATATTACTTTTTATGACTGTAATGACTTACTATACTATGACCTTTTCATGACTTTTATGACAGAGTATAATATTACTTTTTATGACTTTTATGACTTACTATACTATGACCTTTTATGATTATTATGACATACTATAAGATTACTTTTTATGACTTACTATACTATGACCTTTTTACTATTATTATGACAAAGTATAATATTACTTTTTATGACTTTTATGACTGACTATACAATGACCTCTTTATGATTATTATGATACACTTTATTATGACCTTTTTATGATTATTATGACGTACTATACTATTACTTTTTATGACTTTTATGACTTACTATACTATACTATCTGTGTGTGTACATAGATTACCAGGGGTTTGACTCTGGAGCTGAATCGCCTGTACTCGCTCTTCTGCTCGCGAAATCCGGACTTTGAGAAAAACGGGAAGGTGTCCATAGTGTCGCACTCGCTGGGCTGCGTCATCACCTTCGACATCATGACAGGCTGGGACCCCGTGCGCTTTCATCATCAAGAAGCGCCCGACCCGGAGGAGACCAAGGTCCGCTGGCCGAGTGATGAGGAGCGCCACATTCAGGAGCAGCTGAGACTCACACGCCTCAGGTACCGTCTTCGTGGATTTGTTTTTTCATCTCATGCTTATCAATGGGTGGCAGTTTTGCATTGCAGGAAGAAAAAAAACGTGATCCTGATCCACACTGACACTCCTCTCTGTGGATGTTAAACAAAACAGCCTCCAGTTAAGAGAGTTCTATGTGCGATTCTACAGAGGACACTGAAGCCTCCAGTTCAGGTTCAACTCAGAGGGACAGGAAACTTTAGAATAGTGTTTCTTCCATATCTATATTTAGGTACACATGTAAATCAGGCCAATGGTGCATTCACATGATTCTTGGAGGGTCCCATTTCCCCCCTATGGTCACTAAAGTTGTGAATTTTTTTCTTCTGGATAATAAAGTGACATTTGATTGGATGAAGTTTGATTTGACTTTACACTTGCGTTTGCCCTTGCTTAAGGTTTTATGAAATCATTTTAATCTCCCTATGCTAATATCTGTATCCATTCTCCCAGGTTGAGGGACTTGGAGGATCAGTTCCAGGGTCTGCGGACCTCGTCTTGTGCTGTGCCAGCCTTGAAATTTAAGGTAAAGGGAACAAGTGGTTGTACTGTATCTGTTATCAAACTACTGATTGAAACTACATATCCTCTAATTCACACCCACCGATTCATTTCATTACATTACAGGTCATTTATCAGACCATCTTATCCAGAACGACTTATATTGAACTAACTACAGGGACAGTCCCCCTGGAGAAACTCGGGGTTAAGTGCCTTGCTCAGGAGCACAATGCTATTGAACTCAGGACTATTTGAAAGCCTGACTACTAGACCACTAGAGTACCGCCACCCTTCAAAGTAAAGACCTTCTGTTTCATGCTCCCTACCTTCTGATTTAAACGTCGAATCCTGTTATTGAAACCTTCTGGTTCAAACTACGGACAGATGAAGTCAGAACAGTATCAATATTACTGTTATGAATGCGCACAGAAAGATTCACAAATGCATTTCATATTATATGTAAATGACTCTCTAGTTATCGTTGTATATAAATGTAGGAAATGTATGAAATAGATATAGAATCATTAGCTTGCACTATTTAGTTTGAATTAAAAAACTTTGAGACTGATCTGACTCTATACATCCCTCTAAATCAGACTACAAACCTTCCCATTCAAACCACAAACCCTCTGATTCAAACTACCAACCAAATGCTTATTAAAACACAGTTTGGTTAGTGTGCATAACCATTTTCAGTGGCCTAGTACAGCCACAGTCTTGTGTAACTGGCCAATGAGCAGCTCTGTAGGAGCAGGTAGGTGCTGACAGCCTTTCAGGGGGGAGTGTCTCTTATTCTCTCATGTCAAATTTAGCCTGTTCTCTTCGTTGCAGGTGGAAAATTTCTTCTGCATGGGCTCTCCTCTGGCTGTTTTCCTGGCATTGCGAGGGATCAGGCCTGGGAACCACATTGTGCAGGACCACATTCTCCCCACGTCTATCTGCAAACGCCTCTTCAACATATTCCATCCCACGGACCCTGTGGTGAGCCACAGCACCCACAACTGAGTGCATCACTTTCACGCTTAGATTGCAACCATCACCCACTTTTATGATCGGCCTGTTGACAGATGTTGAGAAACACCTGTCAATGTATGCCGTGTAAGTCTGTGGTGTTGCTATTAGATTACACAGCAAAACAATGAAAGCCAGATGACAAGCAGGCAATTGCATTCAAATAAAACGTGCAGAGATACAACTTTGGAGAAGTAATGTTGAGACAAAAACCCTCATCTGCTCAAACATTTGTATTTGTTTGTTTGTTTCAGGCATACAGACTGGAGCCTCTTATCTTAAAGCACTACAGTAACATTGCACCGGTTCAAATCCACTGGTAAGACAAGTGGTTGTTTATGACAGATAATATGCTGGTTATTCATGAATTCTCCTGTGAATGTATCAAAGCAGTGGATGCTGGGATCTGATGATTTAATGAAGTGTTTCACATCATCTGCAGTTGTTGTGTGTCTCTCTTTTTGTTGCGGTGTGATGTGCAGGTACAACACCACCAGCCCAACGGCATATGATCAGATCCGGCCCACACTGCTCAACCCCCCGAAGGAGACAGCGTCCGTCTCAGACTCAGAGAGCATCCCCAGCCCCTGCACCTCGCCGCCCCAGGCCCGACGGCACTACGGAGAGTCCATCACCAACCTCGGCAAGGCCAGCATCATGGGTGAGCACACGGGGGGAGGGTTATGGCCGCATGGATGGCACATGCAATAGAACACAATAAAAGTAATAAAAAAAAATACCTGCAATTAACTGGCTATGCGAGTGCAATTGTGTGTGTGTCAGTGTGTGTGTGTGTGTGTGTGTGTGTGCGTGCGTGCGTGCTGCCTTTTCCACATAAGCCACACAGACATTTATGGGCTTAATGAATGAGCAAATGAATGAATTATCTTTATTTACGTTTAAGACGCTTTGCAAACACACTGATACAGGAAATGTTGTCAGAAGTGTCATATGAGGAGGAATGTTTGCTTTGCCTCGTCCTCACACTTTCATTTTAAAGTTTAAGATGTCCTCGAACACTCTTGTATTTGTTTTATTTTATAAATAATTACATTTAAAACCAATACATAGGCTGGGAAAGACATGGGAATAAAAAACATGTTCCTCCTTTGAATAATCTTGTTTGTTTTCATTGAATAAAAGTGCATTGATGTTTCTAGCACATAAACGTTAAATAATTTTTTTTAAGTACATATTAACAGAAATGAACATGTTCAAAAAAAATCAGCACACAAACAAACACCAAACAGCACAGACTAAACAAAAGCACTCCGTCATCGCTGCAGTTTTCACAACATTAACGATTCCCTAGGTTTGCCATTTTTGTGCTCTTTCACACATTAATCGTGATTTACAGACTGTGTGGGCTCAAACACACACGAATGCTTCTTTGCTATTATGCACTACATGTTTACAATCGCGTAGGAAAACTCGTTAAAAGATGCAATAATTAAGATCTCTGTGTATGACGGAAAAAGTGGCAAACTTTGGGCTTTTACAAGCAAAATGTACCCTCTAGCTTTTCCCCACTGACTGGCTACTCCATAGCCTTGTGGAAAGCCCTGAATGGACGGGAAACCCAACTGAAAATCAGCCCGGTAAACTCACTGTTTACCTGATTTTAGCTGAGAGAAACTGGAGCTGCTTGCACTGCTGATACTGTAGCAAGGCAAGCAGTCGACAGTAAGCGTGGTCTAAATGGATCAATAGAAGCAATTAGCTCCGGTCTCCTGGACTGACAGCGTGATGTTGCCTTTCCTTTATGCACCAAGATGCAGAGTGGAGACTAAAGGCACATTATAGGCCACTGTAAAGTGATGGCAAACATTTTACATCAGTCAGTGGTTATTGTTTTTGTTACCACTAAATATGTCCACTTTATTGAGCGCCTTCTGCACATATCAGACACATATGGAAAGAAGATGAGTGTTTCAACGTAAGAAAATGACAACTATTCTGTGTCATCAATTAGCCACTTTATCCTGTTGAGAGTCACAAGCTGGAGTGAGAGGCAGGCTAGTCTCTGGGTAGTCTCTAGGTAGTCTCTGGGTAGTCTCTAGGTAGTCTCTGGGTAGTCTCTAGGTAGTCTCTAGGTAGTCTTAGGGTAGTCTCTGGGTAGTCTCTGGGTGGTCTCAGGGTAGTCTCTGGGTAGTCTCTGGGTAGTCTCTGGGTAGTCTTAGGGTAGTCTCTGGGTGGTCTCAGGGTAGTCTCAGGGTAGTCTCAGGGTAGTCTCTGGGTAGTCTCAGGGTAGTCTCAGGGTAGTCTCTGGGTGGTCTCAGGGTAGTCTCTGGGTAGTCTTAGGGTAGTCTCTGGGTAGTCTCTGGGTGGTCTCAGGGTAGTCTCAGGGTAG
>CALSBV010010682.1:36641-61768 GCA_943590825.1 Bovichtus diacanthus
AGTCTCAGGGTAGTCTTAGGGTAGTCTCTGGATAGTCTCAGGGTAGTTATTGTTATTGTTAATGCGTTGTTATGCTAGTGAGCATCTAAGTCATGAGAATTATCTTAAAAGGAATAGTTTTGGGAAGTATGTATTTGTTTCCTTGCTGAGAGTTGGATCTCATATCTGTATGCTGGATAAGAAGCTACAGCCAGCAGCAGGTAAGCCTAGATTAGCATAAAGGCTGCAACAAGGGGAAACAGCTAGTTTAAAGTAACCCTCCCTGGTTTGGGCAGGGTTTCCACTTTCAATTTTGGAGACATAAACAAGTGCTGAAGTGTCAAGCAGCAGCTGTTGAGTGTAAGCTCTTACACTCACTGGTTACAAAAAGGAAACAAGATGGGACTGTTGAGAGGATCCTTGCCTACAATTCATTTTGATACCATGTTGCTGTACTTGGAAAGGCAGGTTAAAGAACAACGTTCAACAAATGTTTCTTATACCAGTGTGCTAATTAGTGGTTATTGGTCAAATAGGTGGAACCAGATATACAGGGTGGTGGTTGGACAACTGAGCAGATACAATGTAGATGTAAGGTGTCACTAATGACAATTTGTAAGACTCGTGGAGCTAGATAAGTAGGGATGATGGCTGAACTACTGAGTGGGCCATGGCATTGAATTAGATTAGATTCAATTTTATTGAGAGTATAGGTACTGAGACAATGAAATGCAGTTTAGCATCCAACCAGAAGTGCGTAAAAAAAGCAGTTAAGTGCAGAGTAAGGGCCTGCGTCCACTTAGCTTAGTTTTTTTCTGGCAGAAAGGCGCTGGCAGGGTGCTGGAAAGAGCCTCATCTTAGTGCCCCCCCCCCAAAAAAAATATGACAACTCTAAACGCCATTGTTTGTTAGACTTGCATTGCCCCCTTGCTTTTTTAATATATATTTGTGCTACTATCTTTTTGTCTGATATTGTTTTTTCAACATGTGCACCAACCAGAGGATGTTTGCCCTCAAAACATTGTATGAATCAGTCACCGCTCAATCTGACAGCCGTAGAGCAAGAAGGACGGTCCGTCGGAGACGACGCATACGGCCATAAAAGCACAACACTCACCGACAGTAACGCTCAGTGTCCGCCCGGCCCATCTGCTCCCACTGATGGGCTTTTTCGGTCTTTGTTATGACAGTGTCTGTCTGACATAAAGCTCAGGAAAGACAGACACGGCCAAAACAAGCTTCTCCTCCATTCTCACCAGCGCTTTTTTTTTTTTAAAGTTGAGAGATTTTCAACTAGATTCACCCAACTTTTGACACATTTCACTCTGTATTAATAACTGAAATTAATGAATTATACAAAGCATGAATCTCACTCCCCTTCAGGTGCTGCCAGTCTTGGAAAGGGAATCGGAGGAATCCTGTTTTCCCGCTTTTCCCGTTCTAGTGGCCAGGTGGGCGGAGTGGAGGAGGAGCCATCGGATTCTGAGGGTGGAGCCTCTGAAGTTGAACATGTGGCATCAGGAGAGGAAGGAGCAACGGTGGCAGAGGGCGAAGAGAAGGACAAAGAAATCGAAGAGGAGAGGACGGAGGTGGAGCCTGTCATGTCCCAGTCCATCTCAGCTGTCATGGACAGCACCTCATGTAAGTACTGTGGTTTTGGTCAGAAACTCACCCGCAGCTGGATATCAGAGAGTCAAAATCTATCGTACCCATAAAATGACTGTTTCCTGTCGTCAGTTTTCAAGATTCAACATTTAGTTAATTGTCATTTCTTCTTGTGTATTTGTATACATAAGAAACAATACGCTTTTCTCCCAGCCCACAGCCGTGCAACAAGGAAGGATGAAAATGTATATCTGAAAATTCTCTTAAGCGATACAACTAAAAAAATATACAAACAGAAAAGACAATTCTCAGCTCAGTGCATTAAAGTGCGTCCAGAGAGAAAGTACATGTTTCCGTTTAATGTTGACAACTGGTGTATTTCAACAAGTGATTAGCATTGATGGTGGGGGCCAGTGGGGGGGAAAGCTATTTAGCATTCTGATAGATTTGGCACATAGGCTCCTGTACCTCTTCCCAGACGGCGGGAGGAAAAACAGACTGTGGGAAGGGTGGTGGGGATCTTCGATGATGATGGAGGCTTTGCCAATGCAGTGTTGGTGGTAAATCTCCAGCAGGAAGGAGAGAGAGGCACCAACGCTCTTGCTAGATGTCTTTACTATCCTGTTTAGCTGGTGTTCGGTCGCTTTGTAGTTACCAAACCAGGTAGTGAGGCCGTAGGTTAGATTGCTTTCAGTGGTGCCCATGTAGAAGGTGGTGAGGACTGAGGTGGGGAGACTTGCCTTTTCAAGTCTCCGGAGGGGATGGAGGCGCTGTTGGGCCTTTTAACAATGGCTGAAGTGTTGGTGGTTGAGGTCAAGTCGTCCACCAGGTGCACTCCCGTGAACTTGATGTTACTGACCCTCTTCACACCACCACCATGCCGGCCATCCTTAAGTCCGTCACCATCTCATTTGTTTTGTTGATGTTGAGGGAGAGATGTGTACTTCGCCGTTAGCTGCTCCATCCTGTTTATAGATTTGCTATTATTGCTGACAAGACCCATTACATCTGCAAACTTGATGATGTGATTAGTTTGTTGGATCTGGCAGGATAGTCTTGGGGTTCAGTTGCAGGTGCCAGTATCAACATCCAGCAACCTCAGCTTCTCCACCAGCGGTTGTGGTATGACGATATTAAATGCTGAGCTGAAGTCGAGGAAGAGGGTCCCGGCGTAGGTGTTCTTCCTTTCAAGATGTGTCAGAGTGAGATGGAAATGTTGTTAATATTGCATCTTCGATAGATCGGTTGGCTCTGTATGCGAACCTTAGGGGATTGGTTTGCAGTGAGGCGGGCCTTGATGTGCTGCAGGACAAGCCGCTCAAAGCAATTCATGGCTATGGGGGAGGGCAGATGTCATTGATTCAGGCTGAGTTTGACTTTACTACTGTTTGGTTGAGGGACACGAACACGGCAGTTATGTTTTCCGGCCCTGAAGCTTTGCCAGGGTTGACACTGGCGAGGGCCTTCAGCTGGGGTATCCTTTTTGCTGGGTGGTGGTGGGAGTTTCCGTGCCCGGCTATTGTTGGTAACTTCAAGAAGAATCTTTTGATCTCAATGCATAGAATCTCAAGGTGCAGCCGGGGGGAAGGAGAGTGTCCTCAGCACATCCTCAGCTCACCCTTAGAGATAAGGTAAGGAGCTCAGACATCTGGAGGGAGCTCAGAGTAGAGTCGTTCCTCCTTCATGTTGAAAGGAGCCAGTTGAGTTGGATTCGGATGCCCAGGATGCGCCATCTACCTTTGGAAAACCAAGGAAGGTGGATGATAGGAGACCCAGGGTAGACCCAGAAAACACAGGAGAGTGTGAATGTGTCATCTGGTTTGGGAAGGCCTTACGATCCCACAGGAGGAGGTTGAAAACACTACTGGGGAGAGGGACGTGTGGACTATCTTGCTTAGCCTGCTGCCACAGCGGTAGATGGATATTTTTGAAAGAACGTTAAGAATCGTGCACAGACTTAATGTGGTGGCAATGAGCACTGCGGACAATATTACCGAAGTCCACCAGAGCCCAAATAACTACTGAGGAGAATGTCTTCTTCTGACAGTTTATGCAGCTGGATATTAATCTGTAATTTTCTCTTTTCCAGTGGAATTGGAGAGACGCATTGACTTTGAGCTGCGGGAGGGCTTGGTGGAGAGCCGCTATTGGTCAGCAGTGACCTCACACACAGCCTACTGGTGCTCTTATGATGTGGCTCTGTTCCTCCTCACCTTCATGTACAGACCACAAGAGCCTCTTGAACCTGCAGAAGACAACCCAGAGACCTCATAACGTGCAAACTGACACATGGTGCCATCAGGGCTGGAGTCACTTCACTTTCTATTCTATTTCAAATATAAACTGAAAAGCCCAATTTATGGAACATAAAATGAAGAATGAAGTCTCTTCCTCTTCATTTTTTCAAATTTTTCAAAAAATCAGATATACCAATTCTCAGCTCGACACAAGTTTTGAAATGTGAAATGTTAAAAACCTAAATAATAAATTATTTAATATTAGACTTTAGGGAAATGTAAAATATTGGAAGACTAATTCTTACTTTAAATTATGTTTACATTACATTTGATCAAATAAAAATTAATGCAACTTAATTATTTGTTTACGATAAGTTGATTTGATTAGAAGAGGGTTCGAAAAACAAGACTAAAAGTTTAAAGCCCTGCTTACGGCCTGAAAGGCTGCATGTTCATTGAACCCCATAAACACTACAGTGTTTGCCGCTATAGTTCTAATTTGATTGTTGACTGAAATAAGTTTTCAAACCTCACAAAACTGTATTTTCTATTTGAATTTGCCACACATCATGCACCCACAAACGGCACATTTTAAATGGGCAGTCCTTGACTTCCACGTACCGCTAGTAATGCAAACTAAAATGACTGTTATAATCGAGTGTATTGAAAATGAATTGACCCAACACGGACACAAGCCCACACAAATCACTTACCTGTTTTACGAATGACATCTAAATTCCTCCCAGTTTACACACACTAACCTCAATGTGACCTTTGCTACAGACTGAGCAGACATACAGTGTACTGTGCCTGTCCTCTGTTTCCTGGTCTTCTCTCAACAACAACAACACCAACTGTTTCCCGTGCAAAGCCCCCTGCTGTGTCCAGCTGTATTAGTGACGTCCCACTCATGACTGCTCCGTTGGTCCTTGACTATGGGTGTGCCGCTGAAACTGTAGCCAAAGAGAAAGCCACAGTGCTTGATCCAGGTCTAACCTTGTGCTCGTGTTAAATATGTTCTATCATTCCTCATGATGTCATGCCTGAGAACATAGAAACCCGCAGACGATCACACACACGATGCACTACACAGACATTGAATCTTAAAACTTAAATACTTTACATATAATCAGAACACAGACTAAAGCAGCATTTCATGATTTTGAGCACTGGAGGGCAGAAAATGGACTCCTGCAACAGAGCGTCGATGTACCATCAGCTTGCCATGTGGCTATTAGCAGTGAACTGAATGCTTAACGCTAACACACACTACGAGGCGTAGTGTGAGCAGCACGCTGGCAGAGCAGCAGCAGCTTCGGTGCTTCTCCGTGTCTAAGCAGGATGCATTCAGGCACAGTGTGGAGTGTAGGTCACCTGCGATTTGTCACTGTAGCTACACACGGTACAGCGGAAGATGCATAGCTGCTACTTTTAGGGTGTCTGCAGTTACATGCACTTTAGTAACCAGGCTGCAGTCGGTTTAGTTTTTTAGATATTTTTTTTGGCAATTTTATATGTCCTACATGTCATGTAAACAAAAACCCCTGGTGTCGTTTTTTTTTACGCGAACAGCACACACGTGCATGAGTTAGATGCCAGGCAAGGAAGGTTGTCGACATGATAGCAGAGCAGCAGAACGAAAGGAGACATCATTATTAGTAGCAATGCATCTTTGGATTTAAGAGAATTCCATTCAACGTTTGATTGCGACTGAAATTGACGCAAGTCTATTGTCGTGAAGCCGGCAGCGCAGTGCGACCCAGTGCATCGCGTGTGCTTCAAACACACTCTTGGTAATTCTGCCTGCCGCACTTCGGGCATACTTAGACACGTGGCGGGATCAGAAAGAATAAATTATCATAGATCATAGGTGGGCGTGTTAGAGGTCGTGACTAGCATAGGAAACCACATTCACTACTTACCGTCTTTAAATGCAGGACGTGATGCGTGGACAGTTTGAAGGAATCCTGTTTAGAGTTTTCCTCAGAGGAAACTTATTGTTGTTTGGGACCTTCAAAAAAAGATGCAGCTCATATATATACTCGCTAGAGCAGGGGAAGTCCCTTTTTTTTTGTTTCCAGACATGTTGAAGAGCCGGTCACCATGTTTTCTGTGCTTCACAGGGAATACACTGTAATATAGCAGTTTAAATGTAAACATATACAGAAGATCCTGGAAATGATGCTGGACTTTTGTTGTGAGGCAACACCACTATAAAATCATCCAACAAAAAAAAAAGCCAGCTCATCGGGATGGAGCTGCATTACGTGCCCTGCGCCGACACCTGGTTACTACAGTGTATGTAGACATTTCCCCGACTAACCACATAAGCTGGTTTCTCTGGTAACCCAGTTTGTTGAGTGCATGTAAACACACAGAGCTGCACTTTAGGTCTGTGGCTATATGAGCAGTCCAGGACCACGTGGAAGAAAAACACAGAATTAGCATTATGAGCTATGAGACCATTGTAGCATTGCTACTGCATGAGAAGACACTTTAGGAAGGGATCACTTCATGGCCAGTATGCACAGAAGGAACGACTAAAGTGGCAAAAAAAATAAAATAAATCACAACCTCTCCTTTAATACTGTGTTTAAAAAAAAAGTCACATGACGGAGCTTTAACTCCACTCTCACATCAGCCTATGTGTCGTATCATCATGTTTAATTAGAACTGTTGTTTCTGTGAGGAATAAAGGACATTACACTTACGTTTAGCTGATAAAAAAAAAGGCCAAATATGTGTGAGTTGCCAACTGACCACTTGTTGGAGTTGGAGCTCGTACGCAGCACCAGATGATGGCATGATGCTGACTGTAATCTCAGTCCAATGTTAGGCACATATATCATACTGCATAATAAAGCAACACCTAGTTTACAAAGTATTTTGTAGTGTTTGTTAACACGAAGACGTGTTTGTGAATGCTGTGTGACCCAGGATGGATGTCCACGAAAAAGGGTTACATCTGAGAATATTTTTTAACATTTATTTATTGATCTCGAAGCATTTTTAATGTTTTTTTAGTTTTTTTTTTTTTTAAGGAAGCTAAGTCACTCTTAGGCTCAAACAAAGCATGATATGTATATGTGCCATGTACATGGGTTATGGGCTGTCCTTTGACCGGCATGCAGACCAACATTTAGAACCTGCTGGTTCTACAAGGTGCAAGTTTTAATTAGATGACTCAAATGACAAAGTGGAAAACACTCAAACCTGCCGTGGACGAAGCTTACAATTTTATATTTTTTACCTTTGTGTTTATTGCTTTGTCGTAATATATGTTTACAGTGCTGCTTTTTTTCCTTTTGGATTTTCTTGTATTTCATGTATGTATATGTATCTCTCTTCAGGAGTTTTACACCTACAAACATCTGTCGGAGGCAGCGCTTCTGCACACGCATATGTTGGCTCCTCACAGTGAGATTAAATGATTTCTGACTCCAGTGCAGTTCTGCTTCCCAGAATGCTTTGTGATACTCTCTGGCCACCAACTTAAGCAGGTCGAAAGTCGGTTCTGATGGTCAGCTATCAGAACAAAGGTGCATCTCTGAAGCCTGATTGGTTGTTTAGCTCAAAACCATGTTCCCTTTGAATTATGTTCATGTGCAACAATTTTGCATTAGCAGTTGAGTTCTGGGGGAAATGTAATGCGTGTGTGTTTTCATTGTTCCTGTGTGTTGTGTATCTACTACCTACTTATCTAAGTAGTATTTACATTTGTATTAGTTTATTATTTTTAATGAATTAAATATATAATTATTGTTATAATAGTAAAAGTACCTTTATCATTGTTTTCTTAATATGATAATAATGTAATCTTCAAGAAAATGTCAGGGGAGTTGATATTCCATTATTTGAAAATCTGGGTGAATATATGACTTTTTTTAAAATGGCTTTTTATTATTCTAGTGCTTAATCAGCACATAATTGACATTTGCTTTCTATTGTCCTTAATGTCTATGTGACCAAACATCCCGTTTACCGACGGGGGTTGGCCAATATGATGATATATTTATAGATGATATCAATCTGTTAACATCAGAGATTATGCTGAGGTATCCATCCCTTTAACAGCTATGAGTATTAGACCAGTGTGTGCAATGATTCCAATCAACGAGTAGAATTAGGGATTCTTAAATGATTTTTGCATCCAAAATGGTGTACCTACCTAAAAATAGACAATCCGTCTGGATATTTTATCCATGAAAAGCTTCTCACTCTCTTTCTACACCACCTACCCCCATTTACCATAAAGTGCAGAATTTACTTTTGTGTGTGTGTGGACTTCAAATGCAGGTAAAAAGCAGCTTAATCTGTTTTTCAAACTTGTGGGTAATTTGGTCAACACTGGTAAAAAAAAAGACAACAATGAGCCTGAATTTAAGGTTAGACAAGTAACACCACGATGTCGAGGTTCGGGCAAAACGATGTGGATATAGCTAAATAGTCAAATGTTAAGGATTTTGTCATTACTTTCGGCGTCGGCACAACAAGATGCCATTACTAATGTACAAAATGAGTGGCAAAAAGATTCCCCCGAAAGCTAAATAAATGATGCATAGTGTTGCTTATGACTCTAAATCATAGAGATTAGGTTGCATTAGGGGTTATGGTTAATGTGGCTGCAGCACTGGGCGGCAGCCTGGAAATTGAGATTCACTGCTGGTGTTCGGTTGGTGGCTGGTGGCTATTTCCCCATCTGCGTCCGATGTCCTCACAATGCCAAGAACTGCTTACCAACCTTATGTACGTGTCTTTCTCGTTCACGTCGTAGAATTCAATGGATATCCATGTGGAGCTCCTGTGCCATATGTAAGCAACCTGAATACATGCAGTCAGAGTAGCGTGCCCTATTTAGCGGAGAGGTGGCGTTGTGATGTGCGCTGCACCCTGCTGGATTATCTTTTATTACCGTGGACTGCAGGCGAGAGGTCGTTCCCCTTCACTATGTTGAAAAATAAATTGCAACTTTCTCCAGAGAAATATTGAGGAACGAAAAAAAAAAAGAAGGTTTTTTTATATCACATCCAGTGATATAGAAGAAATAGAATGTTTTTTGCAACCAAGCTTATCCACCAATCAGTGACCGTGATCGGACATGACAGTACACTGTTTAAATTGTTTTGTGTTGAAATTATTTTGTAAAGCGCCATTTTTTTATTTCTCGTTTTGTTGAATGGAGCTTTGTCTAATGTTACGTCGCAGCTGAACGGTGTCATAAGGGACGTAATGCTTCCTCAGTGGACTGAAAGTAAATGAAACGAGTCCTACTTTGCGCTCAAGGACACTGTCATTCTGCTGTCATGTCACCCTTTCTACCCTCGCTGTACTTCTCAGATGATGTGGTGCTTTACCGTGATATTTTCCTTGAAATAAAGGAGACCTACCACCTCCCCTCTGGGCTCCATTCATTTAGTCTGATCTCATCAGTTCGAATACAGCATCAAGAAACACTTTCATTCTGGTTAGAAAGGCTTTGAGCAGTGTTTATTACATTACAATAGTCATTTAGCAGATACTCTTATCTAACTAACTACAAGGTTAAGTGCCATGCTTACTGAACTACCTCCCGGTGTTCTATTTGGAAGCCTGACCACGAGACCGCCACTCTTTAGACGAGCCACGTTCATTAAACACCCCTTAGTCTTTTAACCCTCCTGACCTCTTATATTCTGAATACTCGCCTTGCTCTAAGGGGTAAAAAATGACCCTCCCTCCCCTCTTTGTACTACTGACTGCTGTGTTATTGTGTGACTTTGGGGTTTGAAGGGGATTGTTCGGATTCACCAGAGTCACACAATAACAGAAACAAACTTAGCGATCGAGGCAGCAGAAGATCAAGGCATCTCCCGTGTTCTGCGAGGTAAAATGACTGTTTCTACTGCCAAAGCAGGAACGGTAAAGTGCAGATAGCCAAATTAATTTAAAAGAGGTTTGAAGAAACTCCAGTCGGTTTGTTCATACCGTGCATACAGCAGACTGTGACAGTCTTATTATATTTCTCACAAACAAGCAGAAACCAGCCAGAGCTCCATATTTGAATTATATACCTGGTCCAGTTGTTCTGTATGTCAGTAATTTCAACACAGTTTAAGGAAACCATGTGAAGATAGAATAAACTGAAATAATATAAGTGTTGGATTTATATGTTGACACAAGATGGGGCCAAAAGTTTACAAAATATAACACACTTGATACTGCAGTGGTCAAATTCCCAAAACAAGTTTTTTATTTTTTTTTTGTTGGTCAAACTAAATCAGGTGTGGAGTTAGAAAATATAAAAAAGCAATCGACTGGTCCTAATGTTAAGATCAGGACAGGAAACGTCGTCACATTTCATGCTGAGAGCATGTTATTTAGGGATTGTTTTCCTCCACATGAGACATAAGACAAAAGACAACAGGAAGGTAGACTAGACAAGTAAATCTGAGTTATTAATGTTTACTAAATACTAGAGAGAAAATGCTTAACTAATGTCTGTTAACTACGGGTAAGTCTTTTATTCTGAATTCAAATCTTGACAGACACAAAATATGCTTTTTCTTTTTTTTTTCATCAATCACTCAAACTCTCCAACTGTGTATGTTAATATACCTCAATATATATTTAATAAAAAAATGTATCCCAAAAATGTATCACCACTGACTTGACAGTGCAAGTTAAATATTATATTGTAATAAAAAGTTGCTGAAAAGAAAATTTTTCAACGAGGATGTTGCCATAAATGAATCAGCTATCTTGTTAGGAATAATGCAAATACAGTGGAGTGTTCACCTTTAAACTCTGTGTCTATCATCAACTATCTTTCACTGGTACATCAGTCATAGTGAAACAATAATTCAACGACATTTTAAAAACGACGAAAACCATACTCATTATTAGCTTAATCAGACATTTTCAAATAAAATGATTGCATTAAATTACAAACAAAATAAATAAGCAATTTACTTTAATCCAATTTAATGTAATTAAAATTCAAACTGAGCTTGCTGTTGTGAAATGTTACTTCTTCTTGTTTCTTTTTAAGAGAAAATAGTTAATTGCAGGTAATTTGTACTTAATTCCAGCAGGGGTATTTTTTATATATCGAAATGTTTGGACATTTTAATGCTTACTTATTTATGGTTTTGACTATTTGCACTAAATCTGCTCAGGTTTACACAGCCACTGGTCAATGTTGCAGTGTATTTTTGTTTTTGTAACAGCCTTTGTTCTTATATTTTGTCTCTTAATGTTATTATTTTTTCTTACTTTTAATATTGGTGTGTGGGGACGACGACGACGAATGAATAAAGTATATATCTATCTGTCTGTCTGTCTGTCTGCCTGCCTGCCTGCCTGTCTGTCTGTCTGTCTTTCTGTCTGTCTATCCATCCATCCATCTATCTATCTGTACTTTTCTCCAAATGTGTATTTATTCATATGACTTCATAAAGTCTGTAACAATGAACAATTTGGTTCTCCATAGAAGAGCAGCACACATCCATCACCCCGGCTGCTGCCCCCCACCCCCCTGCCTCTGCGCTGGCTCTGTCTATGAGACAGCTGGTGACTGTTCTCCGACTTCCAGCCCTTAACCACGTGCATGTCAACCTCTTGAAATGGGATGGATGATGGTTGATTTGCGCCTTCACAGCAAGGCACGCCGTTTGGTGTGACGGGGTGCACATTCCACCACGGAATCCTGGGAAATATTCAATGAAGAGATTAAGATCAGGCTACTCATTTAGATTTTGAACTGACAAGACAGTTTGCCTGTACTAGAGACCACGACAAGAGTCAGAAGAAACGGAAGAGAGCAGGTAGGCTAACCTGTGGGTCCAAGCTTTTTGACCCACAGATGTAGACTCGTGAATATGTTCTGTAGGAAAAAGTACAAATGCAGTGTTGAACTAACAATTTATTTATTTTTGTTTAATCTGATGATTGTTTATCCGATTAACCAATTACATTTGAACGTTTTTTTGAAATAACCGAAAGTTGCTGAATGACCATCGCAGTTTGAAAGGGGATTTCTTCATGTTCGACCTTCAGCTTCCTGGTATAAAAACAGAGTAAGACTGCAGCCAGAGAAGAATTGTTGAAATTGCTCAAACAATAAATTATCAAAGTTATCATTGATTAATTGTCATGTCTCTTGACGAATCAATTAATCGGCAAATCATTTCAGCGCTAGACTTAATGCATTTCGTCATGTGTTTTTGTTGATCTCGTATTTCGTATGTATGTAAGTGTTGATGTCCAACACACGTGAAGATACTAACAGGAAAACTGTTTTATAATAAAATCGAGAGTCAAACTAAATAAAGTCACAATAACAAATGTTTACTGCATATGTATACTATAACCCTTAAAGAATTCTGTAGTGACTTTTCCCTCTTTTGGTTTCTGATCAGTTGTTGTCATCTCAGAGACTTATTGGCAGAAAACAAATGATCTGATTTTTGAGGCTCTTTTAGTCTTTTTTTTGCCCATACTCACAGTCTTTACCACGGCCTATCAAGCACCGTCATGTCCATCCGTCCCCTGTGCAGGTCTCAGTACTACAATGAACATTCAGTCTGCTATCAACAAAGAGGTCTTCATCCCTCGGGATGAGCGGATGTTGGTTGCAGTGGAGGTGCGGAGGAGGAAAAGGAAGCGGATGTCCTTCCTGCCTACTGGAGCCAAAGGAGACTACGTCACATTCATCTGTGTTTCAGGTTAAAGCTGACTTTTAGACTTTCTCTACTTACTGGAAAATAGCTAACCATGCATAGTCTGTACATTATGTCTGTGATTTAGCACTGTATTGAAGGTCATCAGATTAGTAACAGAGGCTGTGATTGGCCAGGTATTCATTTACTCTTACTTACTAAGAAAGAGCTTCTCTGTTGTCAGCTGACCAGCTGGAGGTTCTATTGCTGCCTGAGGGACACTGGATCAATACTTGTTGATAGTAATAGTAGAGATACAGACAAGGGGACAAGGGGAGAGGAAGTGGTAGACGTGCCACAAAGCGACTCCACTCTTGGCCCACTGAACATCACTTTGAGTTATTCTCCTTGTTTCACACGACCACGTTAAGCAGCCAGTCTGTAGATTCAACCTGCAGTCACATTTACACCCTAGCCCATTTTCTTCTTCTTCCAGCATTACTTTTGCAAACTAAGCTGTGTTTTTGTGTAGGTTGAACACAGTTGTTGTGGCTCAGAACAGATGCATTGTTGAACGGTGCATCACAGCAGCCATTGTTTAGGAGAATACAGGGTTGGCAGAGATGCAGGAGCAAAGCTGTCTGTTGACATGGAAGATAAAGAGCTGCAGAAGAAAGTAAACACATTAATCCCACTGACAACCACTATTGTCCGTCAAAAGCCAAAAAACAGCACAATGTCGTTGTGACACCATGTAGAATAAAATATCAAGTTAGTGAGACGTAAAAAGCTTGTTAGGATGCAATGTCAACTCTTATTCAAAAAGTGTGTCCAACCATGTCTGTAGAACATTTAATCAGAACAGATTAAAAAAAAAAAAGTCATTAACCCTTTTGAAAAAGAATTTTCCAACATATCCTTTAATGAAAAAGAGCATCTGCACACTCAAATCTGTTTGTTTTTTTCGCAAAAATTATTTTTAGGTGAGTGGATACTGTTTTTTATTTCTTTTGATAGTCTATAGTTCCAGCACCTCAGCTAAGTCTGTGATCGGGAGTGTGGTGTATTTTCATCCAACATTTCTTTTTCAAGTTGTGTCAGCAGTGACCTAATTTTGCCCTTTGAATGACGTCTGTTGGTTCATGCCTTGTAGCTTTTCCACACAGTAAAGAATGTTCATTTTGTGTTACTATTCATAATTGCTTTTGAAAAGGGTATTTTGTGCTTTAAACATAGGACAAATGGCTCTTTTCAATTCCAATTGATTAGGAGATGCACAAATACAAACTAGCAACATCAAAGCTACTAGCTGGGCTTCATAAACCGTCAGTTCTCAAAGTTAGAAATTCTGTATCAATTTGCTGATTTCAATAGTTGTGTTCAGCTTGACAATGCAAGCAAATAGCATCACTGCTCAAAGGTACTTCAGTATATACATTAGTAAGTGAGCATGTCACCGTTCACATGACGTTCCACACAGTTCAGTCTGCTGCTGGTTCAAGATGCTACATTCAGTTCAGTATAAAACAACAACACTGTTGCTAAGGTCAACAGCTCAGCAGCCACTTGTCTGCAACAGAGTTATAAACATCATGATGGTTTCTGTGGCTGTTGTGCTCTTTCAGTGAACTTTTAACATCTGTGTTTTGTTTTGGCTTTATCTCCATATTGTATAGGGTCCCAGAGACCCCACTGAAAAAATAATAACAATATATGGAAAATCAATTCATTTTAAATACTTGAAGTGTGTTGAGGGGGGATCCATTAGCAGGAATGGAAAATAATATTCATTGCTATGTCTTCATGAGTGTATATTCACCTGAAACTAGGAATGGTTGTGTTTTCGTCCGTCACACTGCTGCTTATAACCTTATCAGGTCAAACCCTTGCAGAGATAAGTGCGACCAGTGCTGTAAACTATTTTGTTGAGTTGCCTCTTAGCGAAATGCTCTGAGTGAATTTAAGTTTAAATAAGCAGTGATGCAGTGCATATGTATGGGGCTTTTATTGTGAAAGGTAAGAACGGATAGGGTGAAGCTGTAATGCGCCACGGCTGCCGTTTCAATGTGGAAGCAATAACTTGTCTTGGTTGTGACGACAAAGCTGTTATTATTGTAAGTGTAATTAATAATTAAGCATAGGCGGGCGCAACTCCTCAGCTACAATACTTTAGAGCCATATTTCGTCGCAGAGTGCTCCCCCACACACACACTACCGCACAACAACGCACTTCATTCTTAAAGTATACTAATAAAATGGGGTAGTGTACCATTTAACGGCAGGGTGTTGCTTTTATTTTGTAGTATAGGTATAACGTGCAACACTACTCTAGATGGGGCCTTACATGTTTTTAGCTTACCTAAAGGCCACTGTAGTTCACGCTTGTAAAACTGCGCTAACGCCAGCCGCCGCCTGAATTCCATTGCTCCTAAAGTAGTGGTAAGGATGGCCTCTAAATGAGGCCAAGGACCTGAAAGACACCACGCCGTTACAATCGTAACGCTAGATGCCGCCAAATCCCACACACTGTCCCTTTAAATACTTCTTTCCTTTTCTTCTGAGCTCCAAAAATAAATCACACACAAGACTTTAAATGCTATTTCATTGGGTCTTTATTCTCTCTCCAGTCTTATGATTCTTATCTATGGATCAAAAGTCAAATAAAGCTTGGCTTCCACTCACTGAGGAGGAGAAACACTGTAAAATCCCTCTACAGTATTTGTGCTAACATATCGAACTTAGAAGCTGCTTCCTCTTGCAGAGGATTTTGTCTTGTCCATAGATAAATAAAAATACAAAGCAGCAAATCAGGAATCATCAAACCGTTCCTACCTAACATACGTATAACACACATGGAGTGTCTTCGTTCCACAAGCATCAGCAATCCTAAACTCAACCACACACAGTATGGATTTCTAT
Organism: Bovichtus diacanthus; assembly: GCA_943590825.1. NCBI lineage: Eukaryota > Metazoa > Chordata > Actinopteri > Perciformes > Bovichtidae > Bovichtus > Bovichtus diacanthus. Next base: position 52,018 of record CALSBV010010682.1, read on the forward strand.
AAGTGCATCAGGCGGACAACATTGAACCAACATGTATTGTTTTAGAGAATTCTTAAACAAGATAGGATTATTCATACATTTTCTCACCGTCTGCAGCAACAGCCTTTCCTGGCTAAATAGCAAAATAGTTATGTTGTACTTCCTGTATTTTCCCGGATGACCCCTGACCTCACAGCAAGCACAGTGCTCTGAGCGACAACTACACCCGCTAATGTCCAAAGTCAGTTTTTTTTTTTCCTGTATGTTGTGCTTTTACCACACCGATAGGTAGGTACGTATTGAGGTCATAACCCTTTCCCGTTGCCTCAAACTTTACAACATTACACATATTTGGAATCAGGACCTCAAACAGAAGTAACGTCGTGGGTAGCTCCACTGCTAAAAGCTGCCGATTCAGTCAGTGACACCGAGGATTCACTAGTCAGTTCAGTTTGAAGACTCTGTGGTAAAGTTTTGTTCATTCACATACTGAACACTCTCTAGCACCACTGCATCGCTGCAGCTCTCTCCACCACCACAACGTCCTGCTTATGGGATTGAAGCTTGCTAAATTTCTGATGTTTATGTGTGTGCTGCTGCTTGGATTCCTTCCGAACTCCATCGAAAAAGCGAAGCATTCATCACCAAACCTAACAGTATAACCATTTACTAGTCAGTCACTTTAAATGGTCAGTTACTTGACAGAAGTAACTCTATGACAAAAATGATAAATCAGTCAAGGTCAACAGTTTAGAATTACTGAGATTACTCAGTATGGCTTCTCCATTGTCTTTTGTGCAGCCATTGTGTGAACTAGTTGTTTATTTCAAACTATTATTGAATACTTTTAATAAGGATATCAGATTTTGTATATGATCTGTTTACTTAGTGACCAACACAAGGCCACATCAGCTCCTCATTACAAAGGTGAAGAAGTTTGGTGGCTCTTCCCCCTTCACCAAAAGGACCCAGTGGACGGTGGAGAAGCTCCGACAGGTCAACGGCATCAACCCCAACAAGGTCAGCAGCCTTCGAACATTCAGTTGTCAGCAGTAGTAAGACGATACATGTTGAATTGTGTCCCAACTTTGTTCTCCTGCCTGCATCCTGCTCTTCCAGGACTGCGCAGAGTTCGACCTGGTGTTTGACAATGCACTGGACCAGTGGGTGGCCAGCTCATCAGCCGAGAAGTGTATCTTCGTCCAGATCCTGTACCACGCCTGCCAGACTTACTGGGGGGGTAAAGCAGGGAGTTTGGGTAAGGTGGGCCGTCAGAGAAGAGCAAGTCAGTGTGCTCCCCGAGAAGTTGGAGCTGGTCCCAGTGACTCCTCACCAGGCTCTGCATTAAGAACCCTGCAGGCCAGACGGAAAAGCTACATTCCTCCCAGACAGACGGAGTTCATCAACTGCCAATCCAAACTCACAGGAGGTAGTGTCACGTGGTGATTGAAGTTCATGATACTCTGGAAATCATAGTTCATCTGTGAAGGACCCCAGTTGTCATACAGTATGTTGTCCTTCATCTTTCAGACGCCTGCACCATGAATCTGGTCATCTACCGCTGCAAGGCCTTCTTGAATCGCATGAAGAATATGATGCTTGCAAACCATCGATCACCTGCTCGTGGTAAGGCTGTGATTAATTGGGCACCTAAATCATGCATTTATTAATCGGATAAGTTTGCTAGTTATGGTCAGCACTACTGTGAAAACAGCTGTATAATGTCTTCTCTGGCTCTGGAGGAGCTTTGTCAAATCTGAGAAAAAACAACCCTGATGATGTTGTGGTGTTGTATTTATATCAGAAAGCCTGTGTGATAAACTGGAGGTGTGGAGATTGTAAAATATGGGCATGTACCAAGCAGGGAGGGATTAATTAAATATTCCGTTGTTTTTATATTCGGATCCATTGTTAGGTCAGGATATCTCAGTCTCTGCTGCTTCCATGCTGTCTCTGTCGTACAAAGGTCCCCCAATTTTAATGAAGTCTGTTGAAGTGTGATTATTACATCTAGCTAGTTTTACATATGCTCACTGAAGAACCATTATTAATAAGTTTGCTCATACCTAAAATTGTGAACGAAATGCTGCTGTTACTAAAAACGTCTGAAATATGCAGACATTGAAAGGTTTACAGAAATGCGCATTATAAGTTAATACACTGAAGGAAATGTTTTTAGTCTCATATTTCTTTTATATTTTATATTCTTTTTTTATATATATTTTATGTGTGAACTCATGTAACCAAATGATAAGAAAAAGTACTCGTGGAAACTGTTGTATAAAAAGGTGCACAGTCTTGTGTGAATAGGGAGGTTACAAGACAAAGCTACAACTCAGGTTTACAACAGCATGATACGCCTACTGCCAAAGGAGGGACTCGTGTTGCCAAGAGGCGTGGACACGCCTGTGCACCAACCAGAAACCAACAAAGAAGATCATGTTACATAGTTCACATTTACTAACCAATGAGTGAGAGGCAGCGCCTCTAACAAAGAAAGTATATCACTGTGCACAAAACTTGAATTGGGGGTTCTGAAACAAGCGAGAGACAGCTAACTACATCGCTCTGCTTTGTGGACTGTGGACCGCGACTTTCAGAAATCTCGGCCGAGATATATTCTCATCACAACTTTATACTAAATAAAACAACTTTAATATAACCTCATTCGACCAGAAGTCCTTACTGCTTTTCTCGAAGATTTTGAACACGACAAGTCACATACCAAATTGCTCGAGTAATCCCTTAAATCGACGGTGGAAAAGTTGTAATGATTAATGGCTATGGCTAACACAATATCTCTTTACCAGAATATATCCTCTTTACTATTTAATTGTTTAAAGGATAAATATTGCTGGTCTGCAGATTTGAACTCTCGTCAACTTCCTGTTTGTAGTCGTGTGAAACACAAACTCTTAGAGTAGTGTGATCCATTACTTTTTTAAGGGCTGCACCTATATTTCTTCTTTAGTTCACTGTGTCAGTTTGGTCAGATTGAGTCGTTGGACCCAACCAAGTAGATTTGCTATCCTTTATAATCTGTGTGACATACAGAAGTGATTGGTAAAGTACCAGCGGCCAACTTCCATTGTTTCAACTGGCAGCACCCTGAGAACCATATGTTCTCAGGGTTTTTGGTAGATGAAAGGGGAAGCTGGAACCATTCATGGTAGTACAACTCTACGCATAAAGCGTGAGTGATCTGTGAGCTGTCACTCAGCCTGTGTAGACAGCTGTATTGATTGATTGAAATAGAAACAATGTTTTCCGTCACACGAAGGACGCAGCTGTAATGCCTCCCGTGCGCCCAAGTGCAGTATGCTCAGAATTCCTAGCAACACCCCTAAATGGATTTTTAGCAGAGAGAGAGAGGATATACAGTATCAGAGCATAGGCATCTTCAATCCGTTAAAAAACTCTGAAAAGAAGATGCTAACTGGAGTCAAGGAACATTACCAACACTTTTATGAACTAAACCGAAAGACTGCTTTGGCCTCTGCTTCCTTTTCGCAAAAGAATTTTAACTTTAAGGGAACTTTCCTACTTTTCCAGTGTATTATGGGATTCTCAGATCCTGTCCTCCACCTACCTTATCCGTATACCACAATGACTCCTCAGGTCATATCATCCTGAGCTTGTGTCTCTCTGGATCATTTCTCCTTTTGTCTTTTTGTCTATTGTCCTCCCTCTGCTGCAGCAGAAAAGCCTCTCTGTGATGTGGTGGTCAGATGAGAGGAGACTTTGTTTATTTCGGGGAGGTCGATACAATAGCCGGTCTTTAGGAAGCCGGGGGCTTTGAGACTGACAGGGAGCACGCGCACCATTGAACTCGCTGACAGAGGCAGTGTAATGGGTGGGAGACGTGCCAGGCTAAAGCGAGGCACCGAGTTACAGTTCAACAGCACCTCATGCTTAACCTCAGTCGACCTGTGATGTGTGGTGCTAGTGATAATGACGGTACCGTATGATGGTTTAGTGAATCAGATAAGGAATTGTCTTTAGAGTTCAGGGGTCCGGGTTCTTCAGCAGGGTAATACTTACTGACACAGTTGTTTCAATGGGTGGTTTTAAAACTCAGTTTAGTTGTATTGGAGACTGGGTTTCCCCACATGACTTGAGTGCCACCGGCACCATTTTTGGGTCCGTATTCCTACTGTGGATATTGATGGTCCCCAGGAGATGAATGCCAATCTAATTGCAAACAACCTTTGGTACTAGGAGGAACATTAATATAAGGGGAGGGCATTTGATCTACACAGCATGCTATATATTTCTCACTCGCACTACTCTGACTGCTCACTTGAATACATTTCTCTTTTACCTGCTTTTTCTTCTTCTGTGTGTATGAACAGGTCAGCCAGGGCAGCGTCTCACGGGGAGAAATTTGGGTAATGTAGTCCAGAGGGTCCATGTTGTTCTGGGGGAGCGCGGAGACAAACTGACTCGTGCTGAGGACAAGACAGTGGAGCTGATGCAGAAAGCCCAGCAGTTTGCAGACACTGCTCACAAGGTGACATACACAAACAGCTATTTCTACAACCTACAGCTTTTTCCACAAGACAAATTATTGATAATGTAGGTAATAAAGATTTCTAAAGTTCAGTTTCTTGTTTGTTTGTTCGCCCATGCAGCTGGCCCTGAAGCATTCAAAGTAAAGTCTGTTGGAGGATGAATGAAATTCTCCAGGATGTGAAAGATGAATCCTGTAACATGGACACTAACACTGTCTGATGCAGTCTTGGCCCAGCAGATACAGCTAACTCCTCATGAAGATATATAACAGAGCGCAGCAGAGGGAACTTAATACTCCATCCTTGTGCTTTTAATCTTTGCTCTTCCTGTTGGAGACGCACCTTTCCCACGGTCGGAGGATCCTCTGCACAGTTTAAAATGTTTTGCCTGTTGTCAGATGAATCGTCTGTCCTTTATGAAAAAAGAAAGAAAGTGGTTATTCTATTGTTTTTCTTTGCATAATTAGTTTGAAACACCCCTGACATTTATTTGAATTAGAATTTTCTTTAACCCACCACTAATCAGACTGTTTGAAAATGTCTGCGTAACCTAAGGTCTGTGTGACAGGTAGTACTGCTCAGGATGAGTGGTGTTTTCTTTGGTAATGTTTCTCCACATGGTTTGGAGTTAATTGGATTTACTTGCACTAAATGTTTGATTTTACGGTACTCACCATTTGCTGCCATCATTCTGTGTTCCTGCTATGTGTGTGCTGTAGAAAGTGCAGTGGCACATTGTCCTATGTACATATTGATGTGTCTTGAACACTCATCCAGCTGTCACTTTATACTTTGTCTGCTGTACTGTGTCTTCTGGTCTGTGTATGTCATGTTTGTAACCAGCCGCGGTGGAAATGCTGGTGTTGTTTTTTCCTTGTCTGTGTCTGTGTGTCTGTCATCATGGTAACATGTGCTCCTGGAGACACCTACTGTATCAAGAACTACCACAGAAGCTGTTTTGAGTACTTTGCCAGATGTTTATCTTTCTGTCTGTCTAACTGTCTGTTTATCTGTATGTCTATCTGACTGTCTATCTGTCTGACGGTCTGTTTGTCTGTCTGTCTGTCTGTGGACGGATTTTGTCGCAGCAAGATACAGTCATGAAACTTTACAGATGTGTAGTTGAGACGAAAATGAAAGCTGAGTTTGAAGATGGGAATGGTCTGAGCAAGGGTGCCGGAGGTAGGGGGGGAGGTAGTGGGGAAGGGGCCAAGGGAATTCATTCAAACCAAGCTAGTCTTTCACTTTTTTGTTTATTGCTTTTGGCTTCAGTTTAATGTGTGTGATGTAAATGTCTCTGATGTATTAACCTAATGACAATGTTCCCACCCTTCTCTTTGAACCAATTAAATACGTCTGGACCTGAATGTTGAGCTGTGCTTAGTTTTTTACACTCATATCAGCTGTTCAGCTTTGATCACCAGATGGCGCTCACAGAGCAAAGAAGACCCACTTCAGCACCATGGTGTTGACAAGAACACAGTTGAAATGCAACAGATGAAATTTCAATTTGATTTTTCAGAACCGTTGTTTACTCTTGTGGACTTCAAATATGTATTGCTCTCAGGCAATGAAAATGCACTGTTTTAAGATGGAACTTTGTTATAGTAACAACTGATTAATTAACAGTTGATTTAACGAATACATGTCAGGTTTATAACAACATATGAATGAATGAGGCATGACACAAGACCAGCACTGATATCAGTGGAATAGCTTTCCCCCCCAAATCTATTTATATACAGCCAGACCTCAGCCAGACATAGAGACAAAACATAGTCCTTATTTATGACGGCTAGTTAACATTTTCAAATAAACTTCATAAAATGTTTCAATAATATGCCTCTCGGGCTAGGTTATTGGTTAAAAGCATTATACTATAATGATAATGTCAGATGTCTGTATGCGTGTGTATATACAGTGTGTGTGTGTGTGTGTGTGCAGTTAATTGCATCAGCAGTTTTGTAGAGAACTGTGAAAACCCGGCCCGCCCGGCTGGACTTTGGTTAGCTTCTGCGCTCAGCCGTAAAAGTAGACACGCATCAACATCGACACAACGGCTCATAACGGCCACTATGGGACGTCTTCTTTCACAAAATACTGCACTTGTCCGTGCCATTATGTTACCGGTTATAGAAATGTGTGTTTTTGTGTGTGTGTGTGTATGCGTGTATGTGTGTGCGTGTGTTAGACACGTTGCTTGTAGTCTCTATGTGCTCGCCAGTCTGACCTCCTTCCAAACCTTTCATCAAACCTGGCGCATACAGATTTAATGTGGCTTTGACTTCTTTGAGGCTATAAAAGAAAAATTGCTCCCATGAAAATGTATTTTCAGCTTTTGCACTCGTGATGCGTGGACTGTAGAGTTGCTACCGTAAACGCGTGGCTCACTTCAAAACCCAAGAAGCGGCGGCACGGGCTAGTAATTTACAATAATCATTACATTTGAGATGGCACCAGGTGAAGGCAGTCAACTTCGAACTCATGGCGAGTGTTATGTTGTTATGTGTCAGCTGAGATATTTGACCTGATGGCAGATTCGAGCACCGTATCTGGTTTCAACAAAGTCTGATTAGAAGATAGCAAACCTTTATTGACCATTAAATAGCAGTAAAATGCAGAAATGTAGAAGTACAGCAATGACATTTAAAACACATTGCAAGGCCTACCTATGTTGATTTTGTACAATAACCACAAACACAACAAAAATAATTAAAACAATCAATAACGGGAAAATCCCCTTAAATGTTGAAGATTGAACTGTCTCAGACAAAATGTCCATCGTGGACATGAAAAAAATTCAAATTAAAAAAGCACCAGTAGATATTTGAAAACCAATTCAATATTGAGTCTACAGTAGTGTGAGAAATAACCCATAGTAAAGGCAGGCAGGTAAAGTGGTCCAGGAGCAAATGGGGATGATAATACAATCATCATAATTATAATAACAACATTTTTTTTTTTTTTTAATGGTAAAATCAAATGCGAGGTGAACTTCCTCAGCTATTCCTGGAGCTTTAATTTGTGCTATTAACAGCCTTCTTCAGCAGGTGTCATCATGCAAATGAGGTCCTGTATTTGTGTCCGGCTGTGGCTCAGGAGGTGGAGGTCGTCCACTAGTTGGAGCATCAGTGGTTCAATCCCCAGCCTCTGCAGTCAGCATGTCAAAGTTTCCTTGGGCAAAATACTGAACCCCATGAATTCCAATGGCCAACGGTGTGAGTGTGTGTGAGTGTGTGTGAATGGTTGTCACTGATGAGCATGTGGCACCTTGTACAGTAGAATCTGACTGGCCAGGCACAATGACCAGGGTTTACTTAAAAACTCAAAGACAAAAATAATGCCTCTCAATCATCACTTATGACCCACAAGAAGCATGTGGCTTTGCAGAGACCCTTCCCTCTGCCCGGGATTTTCTTTTCCTTTTCATTCTGCTGTCCCCCCCCCCCCCAGCTGTCACTCCTCAGCCTCTGCTCCCGCGGGGCTTTGTTCTGCCCTTGCTGACACTGTAATCTGTGTCGCTTCATTGTGGAAGCTCAGGGAGTTCCGCTTAAGTCTCCTGTGTGGACACAGACACTATGCCCATTAGCTAGGAAGATTGAAGATCGCTAAACTTGCTGGCCAGTGATGGTGAGCCAGGGAGGAGGGCCCGACTTTGATAGTTGTGTTTATAGGCCGCAACAGACAAATCCTACTCATTCTGCCTTTAAATTGTTCAATGGCACACGTCAAAAACTGTATTGGTGATAAACTGTGGATGTTCATTTTAGTGTCAGCCTAGATGGTGTCGACAAACAGGGTGAAGTGCTTTTTCTTTTTGAAAGATTCCTTTAGATGTAATATCAGTGGTTCGATCCCCGGCCCCTGCGGTCGACATGTCGAAGTGTGCTTGGGCAAGATACTGATTGGTCCAGAATTGCTCTTGATGACATGGTGTTTGTGTGTGTGTGTTTGTGTGTGTGAGTGTGTGTGTGAATGTGAATCGCTCCTGATGAGCAGGTGGCACCTTGTATGGAAGCCTCTGTGAGTGTGTGAATGCTGACATGTTTTGTAAAGCGCTTTGAGTGGTCGCAAAGATTGGTAAAGGGCTACATAAATGCAGTCCATTTATCATTTACCATAACAGTTCAATAAAAACATGATAATTGTAACAAGGACGAGGGCACATTTGGAAAACGAGTAAAAAATAAGTTACACTAAAAGTCCCACTTTTAGCCAATAATACATCATAATATACATTATTAATAGTTCAAATGTTTATTCAGTATAATAAATGCCAAATAAACAACTTTCCATATTCTGGTATGAAATCAAATTCAGCAGACTACAGTGAATAAATATGTCAGAATATCAGATTGTCACTACATGATTATCGTATCCAAAGAATTCAATATAACCATATTATCGTGATATCTTTAGAAAATAATAATAATCATTTTATAAAAATTATAATAATAACGTTATCAGTCAAATTCATCTTTCACTTTGTTTGTTTTATTTGTCTCTTTTTTGGCAAATGAATAACACTCATTTGGGTATCTGGCGTTGGGGGAGGGGAGACAACGTGTGAACGGAAAGAAATGGAAATGATTTAAGAGGTGCTGGAGTATTTATTAAAATTATATAAATTTTTCCTTTTTTGAAAAAAGTCCCAGTTATATTCAATACCGGTCTATCGTTTCACCCCTACGCATAATACAGGCCTGACTGAGAGCTTCTGACATGAGAAACAAGCACTCGAAATACATTTGGAGAGTGAGAAGCATTGTCTGTTTTGGAAAAGGAAATTATTGACATTACGTCGCCCTAAATTGGATGGAGGTTTCAGCGTCTTCAATGCTGTATCCCAGTTATCTTTATATATCCATGGGGGGATCACACCCCTCTTTCTAACTTAATGCCGACGAGTGAAGGCGAGAGTTGTGTGTTGGTCTCTTCATCCTTCCTTCTTACTATTTTCCCCATTTAAGGGCACAACAACAGCATGAGATGATCTTGCCGGAAATTCTACGTTCATACAATTCAAAATGCCTCATCCTGTGGGGAGTCACTTTAATGGAAACCTGCCCATTAGATATCTCGTGTATAAGTGCAACGTTTTGTTGGATTGTGGCACTAAAGAAAAGGTTGGGGGGGGGGGGGGGCATCCTCTCAGGGCCATGCCTTTCCACCGCAAATTCCACGGGGCTAGTAGCTGTCTGGGTTCTCCACACTTTTAGATAAGAGGTCCATAGGGGCTCAACACAGAGCAAAACAGACCC
>CALSBV010010682.1:66023-103523 GCA_943590825.1 Bovichtus diacanthus
AAGTGGGGTTGTATGAGGTACTTATTCATAGTCAGTGTATTACTACCTACAGTAGATGGTGTGAGACAAACAGACATGAGAACCGGCACAGAAGCAAAGCAATGTACTGCTGTGGACAGGGATGTCAGCAAACGTTTAACCTACTGTAGGTATAGTGCCTCATACAACCCCACTTGAAAACATCCAAACTATCCCTTTAAATGTTGAGTTCTGGCACTCGTTAATTCCAGAATAGCTATGTCTTTGAATACAAACAATGACCCCCTTTATATAAATAATATTGTTGAATAACATCCAGTTTAAAATGATTAAAAATTAATTAAAATGAAAACTTTTGTTTGTTTGTGTGGTTGTGTGTAATTACTACTTAGAGTACATGTCTTAATTGTCTCAGAAAATAATTGCAGTTTGCACTAGTTTTTCTAAAAAAAACATATTGGAGTGTGCTCTGGTCTTGGTTTTATCTTTAAAAAAAACATTTAGATGAAAAATGACACCAGCCTGCTTTGTGATGGATTCAATTTGGCCAAGCTGCCACTGCATGTGGAGATACTGAGAGTGTTTTCCTGAGAAGACAGCAGGGGGCAGTGCTAAGCTCTGTGGTTTTGGGTCAGCTGCAGTTTACCCTTAGGCCAAGACCAAGGGGGACAATAAACCTGAGTGCTTGCCTGTGCCAGGCCTGTTTCTACCCGCAGAGCAAGAGCCTGAGTCCATGAGACTGCTAACATTCATCACAACATCCCACTGTCAACAGGAGGAGATAAACCATAAGACTTATATGCTTTATTGCAGGGTCACCACTCTTTTTAAGAAAAAATGTTTCAGGACAATTTCAATGACTATCTGGACCTGAGATGCATCGCATGTTGCAAGTCAAAAGGAAAAAAAAAGAGAAGAAAGAAAGAAAAGGAGGAGATGGAGGGAAAAAAAGAAAGAGAAAGGACACAAAGCAGAGGGGAAAGTTAAAAAAGGGGAAGAGGAGTAAGCAACACATAGATAATATAAGGAAGAGAGAAAAAGGATCCAGACACGGAAGAAAAAGAAGTAAGAGTAAACAGAGAAGATAGAAAAAGAGAGAGACGAGACAGCGGAAAAATCATAAAGAGAATTTTATTGGAACAAATACATCTCATTTGGCAATAAAATAGCTGAATTCACAATAAACATGCCACCAGGGAAGAATTTTCAACAGAAAGATTATTGATTGATTATTGATTATTGGCTTAATGATAAGAACATGTAGTAGGGCGTTTTCTACTGGATTTTAGTTTTGATTTAAGTGATCACAGTTTGTTATTTAGGAAAGTGAAATGTTACACTTTTACAAGGACTGCGACTCTCTGCTTGCCGACTACATGACCAATAGGAAACATATTATGCTCGTTTTTAAGTTCATACTTAGGGTTTTCTACTAGAACATGTTTAAATGCTTTAATGTTCAAAAAACACATTATCTTTCTCGTACGTTCTGTCTGCATACACCTGTATCCCCCCCCCCCCCCCCTGTCATATACAGCTGATTATCATCAGTTTAGCTGCATATAATTTGACCAAGCGGTGAGATGTACAAAGAAGAGCAGAGGACTGAGAGACTGAGAACAGAGCCCTGAGGTACTCCAAATTTCACAGCAGAAAACATTGATGCCATATTATTAAAGGAAGCACACTGAGTTCTTTGGGATAGGTAAAATTGTAGCCACGCAAGAAGCCACAGCACTCTTAAAGCTAGTGGGGCCAATGCCAGTCATAATAGACAAGATGACATTACATTGTAAATCCCAGAAATTGCCAGAGATCTTTAAAAAGTCGAGTTGGTAGGGCGTCGAGAAGGTGGGTTAAGAAGCTGACATGAGCTTAGACAATAATTCAAGAGAGAGCTCCGCACTGTGTCAATTGTTCAGCAGCAGCCGTGCTGTTCTTACCAGAAGCTTATTTTGTCCGCTTCGGTCTTCAAACGATTCTGCTTCTCTGCTGTTTTCTAATCACACGCAGAGCAAATCTTTATCATTCGTGTGTGTGTGTCTGCTTGTCTCTCTTGCTCCGTTGTTGTTTAGACACAACTGACACATATGTGGAATAAGTTGGCTATGTAATTTAAAAACAATAACAACAACAATTATCACTCAGAGCAGTAATAAAAGGCGATTACTAATAGATATAGTGGATGGGCAGATGTTTTTATTTCATCATGTCGGGGGTAAAAATCGGGGGAATTGAAACTCCAGGTGAACAGCAGGGAGAGGGCAAGTAAAATCAAAAGAGTTGGCAAGCATTGGATGCATATTTTATCATTTATCAGAATCAGATAATTTATATCATATACAGTATAATTTATAATGTTTATAAATGAACATCAGTGTGTTTCTTTTGCCAGATTCGCGAGCTGGCCAAGGAGCTCCACGCTGCCGCGTGTCCTGTGTGAACATGGGTTAACATGGGCGCCGAAAGGTAGCGCTTCTCCCCGCATCGAGATGCCTCCGCGTTCAGTGAAAACCCGGTTTAACTGGGATTCAACATATTAATATTGCACTGCAGATTTTAAAGACGTAGCTGGAGCTGAGGGACACATTTTATATCTAATTGCACTACAACAAGTCTTGTAGTCGCAGTGAAAGGAGGCAGGACTACAGGGAATCGGTAATACAGGTAATACCAAGTATTTTAGAGTTCAAGGACCAATTTGGTGAGTGGTGAATACATCAGTGCCTACATTAGAAATACCGGCTAGTGTCGCTTCAAATTTAATAAGAAAGTGATCTGACATCACAAATGTGACAAAAGAGACACTGACAAATCAAGGGTGTTGCCACTGGAGTAAGTTGGTTCCCGTCCAAACTGAGTAACATTACACGGTTCTTTTATTGAGGAGCAATAGAAAGCATCCTAACTGGAAACGTAACTCATATTACACGAGAATGGGACAGATGTGAGGTCACCGTGACCTTTGACCTTCAACTATCAAAATCTAATCAGTTCGTCCTCAAATCCCACCAGGCGTTCCCAAGAATGGGATGGACGTAAGCACGCCGGCGACGAAGGCATAATGCTTTAAACACCTGTTATGATTAAGCTAATCGGGATCTTAATAAATGATATACATGGAATTGAATCTTAGTATCACGCATAAGTGACATGAGTCCAGCAGCAACATTCAAGTTCAAATTATTTATTGTTTTACAGACAATTACAGTTACAGAGTAACAAGTCATCAAGTCGTCGGCATGGAAATCTTCGATCTCAGGCTCCTTTCGACAATGCTGATTAAATATGTATAAAAAGTAAATTACAGACAAGTAAATAATTAGAATCTGACACATGAAATAGTGAAGAAGTAAAAATATAGGTATAAAATATAACATATATAAAATAATATATATTTTTGGTAGAATCAATTCTCAATAAGCCTCTAAAAGTTACACTGCAGAGACTCTTGATTTGAGAGAAAGAGGGGATGACAGGAGCGAGAGAGCAAAGACAGATGGACAGAGTGGAAGAACCTGTTGCCAAGTTAGGCCTCCAGCATCCTCCAGCTCTGTACTCACATATACGTAGACAAAAGAGACTAAATGTGAAACAATACCTTTCATTTGTTTGTCTGTTGCGGAGATTACAAAAATACTAAAGCAGAATAAAACACATCACTGACATTTTGGTGCCTAGAGGCCACTGGTAATCTGTCAAATAGTGTGTGTGGGTACTAGTGTCTTTTTGATCCTTTTCATGAGTTTAGTGTTTTTGTCATACAATCGAATCACCGAGAGAGAGAAGACAGTTTTAAATATGAAAAAGGCTACAGACTGTGTGTCAGAGTAAGGACAGAGGGGTAAAATGTGATTGTCAATCTGGACTGTTACAGCCGGGCCGGCTTTAGTCCTAGTGTTCCAAACCACTGGCCTACTTCACCTGAAAAACAATGAGACAGAGAAGCAGCTGCAAATCCCATAATCCACACATGCTGCTAGTTGCTGGATTATTAAAGAGGCCGGAAAAAAATCATACTCTCTGCTTTGAATACCACCAATCCCAAATATGCTTAAAGGTCTCTCCGTCGAGCGACAGAGCTAGATAAAATGAGGACAAAGCCTGTTAAAGAGGAATTCAAGCAAAATTGACTTTAAGGCAATTAATTACAGGAGGCAGACATTTTTATTTATTAGTGGAAGAGGCTATTTTCCAGCATGTTTCACACTGTAATTTAGGCATATCTTAAAGGATGCTTTTTTTGGTCAGGATCCATAAAAATGAATAAATAACAAACATACAATAATAAGACAAAAGTGTTATCAAGGTTGTACATTTTAGAACGTGTTCTTGGCTAAATGATGGTGATTTTGGTTTGTCCACTCAGTACGTTAGTCCCGAGTATCTGGGTGGCAAGAAGTGTATTATGGATAAAACACACATTATGTCCATTAGCTATAAACATTAAATGATCAGTTCACCCAAATTACAAATTCCTTCCCTTTTCCGTGCAGATCATTTTGGTTTTATTTGTGTGGGTTTTGAGATATGTTTTGGTGAGAAACAATGTTGCCAGTGTCCCTGTTTCTCTGGATAAGCCACAGACCTTACGTCCCTTTTTTCACTCACTTGTATTTTGGTGACTGCTTGTCTGTTCCTCTACAATTAAGCCAAAATGCCTACTTGTACACGAGGACCATCATCTTTAAACACGCTTCAAGCTTGATTTATAGTCAAAGGGTTAAGGGGAGTTTTGATCTATAGTTGTTCATCACTTACAACAATCCTTACATCCAAAGTAAGCTATAACATTATTTTGCCAAAAGGAGAAGACAGTAGTCTTCAGAGTCTTTCTTCAGCTTCCTCACTGCTGTCCTCACTCTCAATAGCTCCACTGGCATCAGAAGCAGCAAAACGGAAGACGTATGGAGATAGATTCATCTCAGGTCAATCTGTGTGTAAATATGTAATCTGTAAATGCAAAACAACTTGCACGAATGCAAAAACAAATAGATGAAAAGCTTTTGTGAATAGCTTCCTAACATTTACAACTTTCGAACAGGTATTTGTGAATCCAGTTTTTATTTGTGAATCGAAAATGCATTTGTGGATCCCAATTCTACGCTTGTGGATTTTGCATTTTACACACACCGCTCAGCCGTTTTTAGATAGCATGTGACCGCCTGTTTGGTGACGTCTTTTCCGCATTTCAAGTTAAGCGCATGCAGTCTATATGACCAGTTTTTTAATTTAAAAAAAAATTCAATCAGGGATAAATAATTGCTTTCATTATTTCATTATGTTAATGTGACACATTGAGTGTGTTTATTTGTTCCATCTTTATTATCTACCTCACACTTTTGTATGCATTAGTGTTTGGAAATGAATTATCTAGCCACTGAGGGCCAGCAAACACATTTTTTATTTTTTATTCATTCTTTCAGGTGGGTAAGAGTCACTAAATTACAACCGTTCAAACTTCAGTACCACCTATGATGCCAGTGTTCTGAACCCCCAGGAGTCCAAAAAATATCCCATTGCTCCGAGAATACACACTTTCCTTTCGACAAACTCAAACTTTATTTATTTATATAGTGCCTTTCGTGCAAAATTGCAATAGAAGGTGATAATATAATGAACATAGCACAGTAAGTAAGGCTAGTAAGACTCTCAGTATCTGCCTGGAGGAGAAACAGTTGCACTTTAGCAATGTTTCTAAGGTAGTAAAAGGTTGTTTTTGGAGAAAAAAAAATTCCACTGATTTATGATTTCAGAATTCAGATCTATGTCTAAAAGCGCGCCAAGATTTTTTGCTAGCTTAAATATACCCTAATAATGAAGCAAGTTGTGACAAATGTCATAATACCCCTGCCAACATAACCCATATGTTTTGGTCATGCCCTGCTCTTGCTACTTAATCTGATCTTTAAAGCACTATCAGAGGCACTTAATATTGATTTCCAACCCAATGGAATTGATTTCCAACCCAATGGAATAAAAACATTTTATAATAAGGAAGAGACATCCAAAACATAATTGCTTTTACAACACTGGTGCACACAGAAGAATATTATTACACTGGAAATCAACAAATCCACCTAGAGCTTTGGGAAACCTTGGGATGTCACAGCAGATGTTTCATGGTGCAACAGTCCATCTCATCAACAAGTGACCTCCAAACCAGTGTGTCAGCAGGATGGCGTGTGATGAGGACGGGACGAGGACAGACCAGCACTACACAGCAACACATGCAAGCACTTCTCAGTCTTTTTTTGGTTTGTTTTGCTGCGTATTTGGCTGAACCAAACCATACACCTGACATGTTGAGTGGCTAATGTGGCTAGCTTCTATTGTAGGTCCGCTTACATGATAGACATGCACAAGAGGAACACGTGTGAAAAACAAGTGGTCAAACTGTAAGGGATTTTCGGAAACAGGGATTCATTTTGATTAACGTTAGCACCAATTTACTAACTTGCTGCAATTGATAGGATGCCCTGTATCATGTGTCAAATTAGACCAGTAGACCCTGCCCGACTGGGATTTTTGTCTTAAACAATAAAGTGTCTGTTGTGCTTTTTTCCTTTGAGGGTTGGTGTTGAGGTCCCATTTTAGGTTATTGAAGTGTGTGCCAAGGAACATGATGGAGTTAGTTGTAATTGGTTCGCTGTCGATGAGGGTAGGTGCTTTTATTGATTGTTTTGTTCTCAAGTCGATGATCATTTCTGTCGTCTTTTCTTCGTTCAGGACCAGGTCATTTTCTCTGCACCAGTTGACTTCTCTACTTCTAGCCTTCATTAATTTTATAGCCTCAATAAAGTCAAAGCCCCATTAAATGTGTATGCCCCAGGTTTGGAAGAGAGTCGAAGTTCAGACTGGCCGACAACATTGACCAGGGCTATTCAAGTATCTTTCAGGGGGGCCACATTTTCAGAAAGCTAGAGGCTGGACATTTCCCTGAGCTTTTATTCTTGTGGGGGTAAATTGACCCATTCGACCTCTGGCCTTATGACCACCTGTTCTTTTGCTAATTTGGGTTTCTTGGGTAGCATTTTTGATATACAGTCCAGATATAACACACATTTTTAATGGTTAAATTATAAAATAGGGGAGCAAACTTGGAAAGATACATAATAGTGGGGGTTGCCCCCCAGAAATAAAAAAAAAAAATTGTAATCAAAAATGTTTTCCCTACACCAACGCAGTGGCCTGTTAGGGAGGTGCTCTCAGTTATTTTTTTTAATTAATTATTATTTATTCATTTTGTCTTGCAGTATTATTCGGCTGTGCACAGACAGGCATTAGAATATATATGTGCATAGGATAAGGATAGGATTAATTGCACATGATGATTAACAATGAGACGAACAAGTGTTACGTTTAAGATCCTTTTATTGAATGGTTTATTGTCTTAAGTTACATCATGTTTGTTCTAGATGCCAGGTCTCGGGGGGGGGGGGGGTTCCACTGGCTAGGATTGAGTTGGGGGGATAACTATCTCAGGTTTATGTTTCTTAGCATTGTTTAATGTTTGTTTTCATGCCTTATTGATAAAAGGGTTAATTAATGGATGTTGCTTTTGTTTATGTAGTGTATTTATGTTTGACCTGTGTTTAGATTGTTTGGGTGGAAGTGGACGGACTGCAGCAGGGTTAGGGTTATGAGTTTTGGTAGCACATTAGGGTAGGGCCTACACAAGGCTGATCTTGTGCCAGAAAAAGGGGGGGACTGCGCATGGCAGTTGGCCATGCTGCTGCATTTGTGATAGGAATAAAAATAATTGCAAATAATTGCCCATATTTGGGGTTTGCTGTATCTCCTGCCTCTGCCTCCTTACTTATGGCCTTGACCGCTCCCAAGGTCAGTCTAACATGGCTGTTAGCGGACATGGCCGTGCTGTTGTGTTGATTTAGATCCATGCGCAAACTAAAGTCCGGCCGGTTGTGCCGGGTTCTCGTAGTTTAGTACAGAACCGCTGATCCAAATAACTTCACGCACACTGCACACCTACACGTTCCTCAGAAACACAGACGCAAAGCGTGAAGTAGATCGCTTCGAGGATTGGCAAGATAATCGAAACTCAGACACATACAGACACACACACACACAGACATCTGTCAATATAGTATGATATCCATGTATTTCATAATCCAGATGAAGTTTGATGTTGATCTGAAATTTGATTGATTAAAATATATCCAGATATCCAGTTTTCAAAAAAAATTTCTTCTGAAAAATATATGTTAGCATTTTGGTCTTCGTATCGTAAATAATTCAAATGAAACCACTTAGAAAAGAGAAAAAAGTGTGTGTGTGTTTGTGTTTGTGTGTGTGTGTGTGTGTGGTTGAGCATTGTTTTGTATCAAAGGTTCATCACCCAATACATTTTGAAGGCTCTGCAGTGACTCACAGCACATATAGAAGTGTGAAATAAAATGATGTTGTCATATGTCATAACAGCCTGTTTTGGGTGAAGACATCTCCACTGGTGCCTGTTATAGCTGCCATGTGGCATCTCAGAGAACACAGAAAAAATATTTCTGCACTGAGGTCAGTCTCAATTGGTACCCTGTCATACGAGACCCTAAAGTCTCTGCGGCCATCCGTCACATCTGATGAATCACCAGCTGGACAGACGTTGATCTCCCCTTCATCCGTCTGCGCTGCAAAAAAACAACAACACCTCAACAAGTCAGTTCATTGAGTATTTGACCTTTAAATTAACCACTAACATTTTTTTTCCTAACAAATACTGACACAAAAGAAATACGAAAGTATTTTATTTACATGTACATTTTTTATCTATTTTGATTACGTACATTCAATGTAAAGGGGTAATAATAAATTCAACATTTTTGTACCAAGGTCAGATTTGATTGAATTAAGTTGATGCAAACGTAAACATAAACCTTAAGTGTTTATTCTATAATCAAATACTGAGTTAAGGGGTACTTCTAAATCTTATTTGTGATTTTTTCAAGTATTACATAAAAATGTCTATACAAACATAATGTGCGTATTCAAGTATTATACATAAAAGTAATTTATTTCAAATTGGTTATTCTATGTCCTGTATTACATCACAAAGCAGCACATACTATAAGCACAGTTCTGTTATTAATTGCCCTATTGATAGGCCAATAGTAACAATTTCAAAATTACAAAAAACTTTAAATGTATTTGTCAGCAATTCAAAAGACAAAAGAATGTTCAGGCAAGACCAGCAATTGCCAAGAAAAATGGTAAATCCAAATCATGCGAATGAGGTTTTCCAGTATACAGTAAACCCAGCAGTACTTAAGAAGAATAAAGGCATAAGGCTGTATTCAGTAACTGAACAGATTTGTATCTTATCAGAAATATAACATTTACAATGAAAAATGCAAATGTTGAAAATTCTACACCCTGAAACCTTTTCCAAGAAGAATTATATTTCACAATTAGCAAACATTTAAAAGGATTTCCAGTACCTGACACTAGCTAATCTGCTATAAAAGGCAAAGGGTTCAGCTGTGTATTATACTACAGCTATGTATTATTATAGGAGCTGCACTATCCTCCTCAAAACTAATCAGAAAAAGAAAAAACAAATAAGTAAACAACTAAACACTTTGCCAGTGGTAAATCTAGAAATTATAATAGGGTAAACAAATGAGTGGTAATTCCAAGCACATAGTCTTAATGGCATTACCTGAAGAGAGGCCAGAGGATATTATACATTCAAATTCAACAACAAGAGAAGAATGGAAGTGGGCAACACTTAATCTTAACACCCTTCCTAGATGACATCATCAAATAACCCCTGACAACATTACATTTGTCCATTGTAAGCATCCTTCAGTTTCCAGACTGACTTTCGATGAGGTATCCACAGCGTAATTTAGTAGCATTTAAAGTGGTAATTCAATTACATTTTCATAGAGATAAAAGTCACTGCTGAACAAATAACAGTGATTCATCTACCAGTCAGTTCATGAACGCTTTTACGTGAATGGTTTTGCTCATTCCTCTCCATCTACATATATAACAAAGATAAATAGTATGCAATGTCAATGCAAACAATGGCCACAGGGTCCAAGAGCAGTTTCCTCAACCAGATGCTCCATCCCTTCAACAGCCGATCTTAAGAAGAAAAACATTGTTTAGACCCACATGAACTAGTGAGGGCGCTTCATTCCAGGGATTTACCAGGTCATCAAAATGGCAATGTCCAACAAGCCAAAATCTGGCTCGCTCAACTTGTCACGGCCACGCCTCAGTATTGTTCCCTTGTGTCTCCGGTGATGTCCTCTTTGATTCTCTCTGTGTATGTGTCTGTGTTGTGGGCGTGGCAACTCCCTCAATCTCCTGGCTACCAATTGCCAAGCTGATTGACCTGCTGCAAGCCAAAAAATATAAAATAATATAATATAACATAGTACAATATGAATATATAAGCCATGTAAATATACATGGGAGGTCCAAATAAGTGATGAAAACATTAATGATTCAAGAGGATTTTTTTCTAAGATGAAGAAAGGACAGAGACACAGAGACTAGAAAAGGAGACTTGGCACTTGGGCACCGTCTATTAAAAAGGCCTTGGGCAGTTGAATTGCAACCAGCCAACAAAGAGCCCTATATTCCTCAATTGGGATTTATCTGTATCTAAAGTTATGGTGTCTGTATTATCATTTGCTTTCCATATTTAGGGACTCTATGAAACTGTAAACAATATGGAATCAAAAAATTTGTTCTGAAGTATGTAATGCATTCGCTATCCACACAGCAAAATTACAATTTTCTCATTTTCAGCAGCTGCACAAAATCTAACACGTGATTAGCTGATGGCGTGTAACCTCGCTGATATGCCACTACTTTGTTTTTCAAAATATCCCATTGTAAAAGTGAGAGTGCACGATCTCTTTTAATGTTCAATCTCTATTAGTCGCCATCCACATGAAAAACTGTTGGAAAAAATGCTTTACAATGGATGTGGAGTACATAAATGTTTTAATACAGAATAGAATTACCTTTCCGCCAGGGGAAAAATATTATCAGTACATAATGTGGGGCAAGCAGTGTCCAAAATATCAACGTCATCAATACTCAATTCTCTAACTTTAAACAAACAAGGAAGACCATCTGTTCACAAATTCAGCAACCACAAGGCCTGGACAACCTTCGGCCGTCTGTAGGATAAGGTCTTCTTCATTCTCTCTTTGACCACAGCCTTGTTGTCTCTCTTTTTCACCTCCTGTCATGAGAGCTACCATTTCATCCTCAAGACGCTCTCTTGTTTCACTGACAGGGAGGGATCGGAGGAAGTTTCTTTTCTTTTTTATGTTGCTTTTTCTTGACCCTTAAGCTTGTTCCTGAGAGAGATTACGCTGACCTTAGGGTGTGCATTCTTGTTAAGTTATACATCAAATGTTGTCTTTAGATACTGTTTCCATCCCTCATGGCTGGCACAAGTTCCTCTTTCCCTCAACAGAGATGGGTATGCACCAATACCTGAGCAGACTATAAATAATTTGGGAATCACTGGGATATGGTCTGTATTCGAAGATCTCTCGAGCCATGCCTTGAAAGATATCCATTCTAAGCTTAGGTGGAGGGGTAAGAAAGGCCATTTGCACTGAATTCTGCGTTTGCTTTTTAGAGCTGAATTTCAGCAAAGTATGAAAAGTCCTATAGTCTGTGCAGTCTATCCATTTGCCGAAGTGCGTTCCGCCTAAGGGAAACAGCTACACATGGCCTGACGTTAGTCCTGGACGCGGCAAGGCCCGCAGTGTACTACAGGGTTGTTAAAGTACCTTTTTAGGAGGTTGAGCGAGTCAGTAAGGCTATGTTGCTTGCTAGTGCTAAACCAGGTAACAAGTGCTAGCAAACCATGATGTGGCAAGTATAGGGCTAACCAGCTAGTGTAGCTATTGGCACACACAGCCTGAGTGTAGCCTGACAAGATGAATGTTCTCCACTTTAGGTCCTCTCTGCGTTGGAAACAACAAAGCCAGACATATTTCACAAGCAGTGTGACAATGTTGACCAGGGTTGAAGCGATGCTGCTAGCTAGTGTTAAACCACACAGCAGGTTCTCGCTGGATGCAGCCAGCGCTAGCCAGCTTTTAATTTACTAATGCAGGCCATTCTGTATTTTAGGACATAAATGCCAAAACAATCTTTTGTTTTTGTAAAAACATAAAACAGATACTTCTAAAATAACATATTCCTACAGCATGAAACACGGATTGGACTTAATTTATAACGCCAAGTCCATGCAGCACGCTCAGAGTTCAGGGTTCACTTAGGTTACAACATGATGCTTCCTTTTACTCTCGCACATGCGCATAGCCTCCTTTCAGGATCTATCAAAAATACATTTTACTCAATTTGTTTACATTCAATTTAAACTAAGCATATTGAAGTTATGTTTATTTTTTTTGGATCGATAAACTTTTACATTTCATACATTTTTGTTATATTTTACTAAGGCCTACAATAATTGCCACCATTTTCTGTTCCTTTGTTTTGTAACTTTTGGTTACTTTATTTAGTTATACATTTTGTTTTTGTAATTATTAGTTGTTGTGTGGGTCCTATGTTGCTTCCCCTGAGCCAAGATTGTAACAGTGTTAAATGAGAACATTCCTCATGTGTTCAAAAAAGGATCAGAAGTTGCAGACTAACAGGAGTTTGAGTGGATCAATAAATACCCCCCCGCTGGCTGTTTCACTGGCTATTTTTTTATTGATTGTACAAGTCTCATCAAGCCCTCACACTGAAAGGACCCTGGAAATCAGCTATAAATCTCTGCAAAAGTGCCCCCTAGATAATAAATCAGAGGAGCTCGGACTCTTCTCGTTGCGTCTCCCAGCTTGCGGCCTTGGCAGCGACCTCAGGACAGACACCTAAAATTTATATCTAGAGCACTCGAAGTAAGAAAATATTAGTCAATCAGTTCCTTGCAGTGTAAAAGAGGGCATACACACAAAACAAAATATAACATGAAGAAGATGGCAGCATGAGTGAAACAGTATAAACTATGAATGAGTGCATGTGGGACAGCATATGAAAGCCCTGTGGAAAGAAAAACAAAAGGAGCTGTGCATACAACAATGATATCCCATACAACAAAATATATAAGGGAAAAACATGGAGGTTTTTGAAGGACCTCATTTCTTGAGATCACATGCTTTTATGTAAACATAAATATCATTAAAAACATGCTTGTTGTAATCTTGATGAATATGAGCGTTGAATTTAAAGCTATTGCACTTTCAAATAATGGTTCTTTAAGACAAAAAAACTGATGACAATACATTAACCCTTGAAACCCTAGCCATAACTTTGGAATATATTTTTGAACAGAATGAGGACTTTGGACTTTGTCCCATATCACTTCAATTGGAAGCTTATGATGGGAACTCTAAATGCCCAGTATGAACTGGAGGAACAGTAACCCAAAAAAACCTGTTTCAATGTACAATGTTCAAACATGTGTATTGTTCGAAATATAACATTTTGGTGAATTTGCGGCATTAAAAATAATGTTGAATGAGCTATTATTAGCTATTAGCAGTTGCTTTTTGCACTGTGACCATGGGTGTACAGGGAACTATCACGTAAATGATTCTTGATACTGAAGAAAACATCTAAACATTATAATTATGAGCCAAGTTCTGAGTTGTAAGATCTTGTTTTTTTTGTTGGGAATTTAGGGATCACTATAAAATCACACAGATTTCAGCAGTATGTATATGAATTGTGTGTGTTCAGACTGGAATAGGATTAAGTAGAAGGGGTGAAATATTTGATGCAAATTGCGTCAATCGTATAGTTAATCAGAATTTTTTTTCTAAATTTCATACCCAAGTACAGGTGGAAGATTTATTTTTATTGTGTTGGAATACTACTATGCCTCACGCCAGTGTCATCATTTTGTAAGGGGTTCTGATATGAGCAAGTCTGGTTATTAACAAATATTAATGATAATTAATATTAATAAAACTATACATTTTTATAAAATCATAAATAGAGGTTGATGATAACTGGCACTGCAATGAAGTAGATGCATTAGCTCAAAAATACATTAAAATGGCTATCAAAAGGAATGAATAATTATCAAAAAATTAATAATTCAATATTATCTTCAATATAATTGTTAATTATATTAATTAGTATGATTAATTTACACCAAGTGGATCAAAGGAAAACGATAGCCAGTTAATGTCATCTCATAAAATAGTCTGATAAAATATACTAGACAATGAATTGGGAAATCTGTTTAATAATTAAATTAGTAACTTTAAACACACTGACCATATCAATAGCTAGTAAAGGTTGAAGGATTATGAAGGAAAATTCTTTGATAGTAGAGGTTGGCAACACTCACTCTTGCACAACATTAAACAAACCAGCATGTGTATTACAAGAAGCATTTATTAATCAGATAAATGTCAAAACACACCGACTAAAACTAAACAAATAAAATATGAATATGTACACAAATGTGACAGAGTGTGTGTGTGTGTGTGTGAAAGAGAGATAGAGTGCGTGGGGGTGCGTGCGCCAGTGCCAATTTAATAAATTATTGTGAGATCGTAACGTGTGATAATGGTGCCGGATTAAGAAGATGGTCTGTGTACAACACTAACACATCAACCTGATGTTACCCATTAGCTCAATACAACAGATCACACAATACAGTTCAGTGAATGAAAACCACATCAACACATGTTCATACATTTACAACAGTGTAGCAGTTCCATGCTTACTGAGCCGTGTAAAGTTAGTTAGAGAAATAATATACTTTGGCCAGTGAAGGTTCAGTTAATGAATACAAAGGCTACTTAACTCTCAGCTCTTAGCTTAACTGGCAAATGTTTGAGTTGAAGAAAAGTAGTGTGCTGTTTTTGTTTTGCGACGTGCTGGCGATTGTGTCGCTCTGTGCAGGAGGTAACTGGTCCCTCCGTTTGTTGTCTTTCTGAATGCAGTTAGCTTCTTGCTAACTACTTGTTGATCCTATTGTGAAGGATAGCCGGCTGTGGAGAACCGCTGCTAGTAAACTTGTTTACTTTGGACAGGCACTCGCTTCCTCTGCAATTAAAAGAAGAGTTCAGTGATCAGAGAGCCATCCGATGCTGCGGAGGCGTGCATTCCGCTGGCACGGGGAATCGTGGTGGCACCGGGAAGGTCAAGAGGGAGAGGAGGGCGGAAAAAGTGTGTTTTCGTTTTATCAGCTGAGTAGGTGTGAAAAGTGATGTCATGTTGCAGGAAGTGAGGGAGGGTCTTGACACAAAGGATCATGGGAAATTGAGTCCAATAGCTCAAGCTCCATACTGTGAGAATCCCAGCAAATGTTTGGAAAGTTCTCAATAAAATTGAGAACGTTAATACATTTTGGTCTACCAGTCTAGTCCCTCTAAAAGTAATCATCTTTTTAATAGAGCTGCAGCCTCACTGCGAATAGAACTTAACTATGTCGCTCCTCTAAAAAAGATGATAATAAAACAGAGAAAGCTCTGTGGCTTAACCCCCAAACTAAAACAAAAGCCTAAAAAACTTGAAAGGAAATGGCGTTCCACCAAGCTGGAAGAATCTCGTTTAGTCTGGCTAGATGATCTTAAAACATACGAGAAGGCTCTCCATAATGCCAGAGCAGCTTAATACTCATCTTTAATAAATAAAAATAAGAACAACCCCAGGTTTCTTTTCAGCACTGTAGCCTGGCTGACAGAAACACAGCTCTATTGAGCCTCCTATTCATATATCGCTCAGTAGTGATGACCTCATGAGCTTCTTCAACGATAAAATTCTAATTTATAGAGACAAAATGAATCACCTCCTGCCCTCAACCGGTACTTAGCTTCAACCACCAGATGTCGTGGAGTAGGGAGTGCGCTAACGAGGAGGACCCAAACACAGATAATAGTAGACGAGTTAACAAAAAGAGAACTTTATTATAAAAAGCTTACAAAACAACAAACAAACAGGCAAAACAAGCAAACAGAAACACAAACCGGGCAGGAACACGGAAACCATGAAGATCAGCAAAACAGGAATCATAGACGAGGGGGTCACAGAGAAACAAACCGACAAAGAGACAAGAGACGAATATATACACACACACACTAATGACAGAACGAGACACAGCTGAGAGGGCAGGTAACAAGACAAGGGTGGCAGGTGATTACACAGAGACAGGAAGTCAAACTAAACAAGACACAAGGGGAAAGCACTTTACAAAACAAGACAGGAAGTCGGGGAAACATCTAGGACATGACACCAGAACCTTAAAAACAGCTGTAACACCTGAAATATATCTAGACTGCCTTTCTCCGATCGACCTTAACCAAATAACTTCAACTATTTCTTTGTCAAAGCCAACAACCTGTCTCTTAGACCCGATTCCAACTATGATGTTTAAAGAAGTTTTCCCCTTAATTAACACCTCGTTATTAAATATGATCATCCTGTCTCTATTATCTGGCCATGACATTCTACTAAAGAGACATTTTATTGGCATAAAAAGAACTGCACTAAGTTGGTTTAAAGTCATATTTATCTGAGCGAATTTGTACATGTTAACAATGAATCCTCCATGCAAGCCTAAGTCAGTCATGGAGTTCCACAAGGTTCTTTACTTGGACCTGTTCTATTCACCTTATATATACTTCCTTTAGGCAATATTATAAGGAACCACTCCATAAACTTTCATTATTATGCAGATTTTAACCCAATTATATCTATCAATATATATTATATCTACTTTATAACCCAACTAGAACAATGCGCTCCCAGAGTGCAGGGTTACTTGTAATTCTAGAGTCTCTATAAGTACAATGGGAGCCAAAGCCTTCAGCTATCAAGCTCCTCTACTGTGGAACCAGCTCCCAGTGTTCAGGAGGCAGACACCCTCTCCACATTTAAGAGCAGGCTAAAGACTTTCCTCTTTGATAAAGCTTATAGTTAGTGCTGGCTCAGGCTTGTCTTGAGCCAAGCCCCTAGTTATGCTACTATGGGCTTAGACTGTCGGGGGATTTATACCTCTCTCCACCTCCTTTCTTTATGTCTCTCTCCTCCTCTCCTCTGTATCTGTATGCATCCATGTCCCTTAAATGCATTGTTAGTAACTCAGCAACTGGGGCATCATCTCTGGATTTTATGTCTCTCATCTGGCAGGTTTCCACTATTAAAGGTTACATCTGAATCATAAATCGCGACTGAGCTTGTTGCTCTGGTCCAGCCTGACACCCTTGTTAATATTTTCTTTTTGAAGCCACCGGGAAGCTTATTTTGACATCCTCCAGGTTCCATCTTATTTCTTATACGATCACATCAACATTTGTGTCACATGGATTGTCTATGTTGTAGACATAGACACACACGCACACGCACGCATGCACGCACGCACACACACACACACACACACACACACACACACACACACAGATTTAGTGTTAGGTGAAGGGAGTGCCTGCAGCAGAATGACAGAGCAGTGTCCTCTTATTGCCATCACTCATATCCATCTGTGATTTGGTCACATTTGTCAAGCTTCAGTCTGGACCCATCCTAGACCAGTTCCAAAAGATAAATACTGCAAGTGCACAACTTCAATAATGCTCAAAACTGTGCATCTATGATTAGCTGACTTTCTTGTAAAGAGCATTTGTATTGTCTGTCCAGTCCAAGTTCAGGTGAACACCTAGGTACTTCACCATGCGGAAGTCAACCACCAGCTCCTTGGTTTTCCCTCCATTGACCTGTAGGTGGTTCCTCTGGCACCAACCAAAAAAGCCCTGTGTCAGCTCTCTGTACTCCCTATCATCCCCGTCTGTTATCAGGCCAACGATTGCAGAGTCGTCATAGAACCTTTGCATGTGGCAGTTGGCTGAATTGTGTGTGAAGTTTCAGTGTAGAGGGTGAAAAAAGGAAGGGAACCAGAACTTATCCTCACATACTGTGGTTGGCTGGTTAGGTAGTCCAGGATCCATGCTGTGAAATGGTGGTCCACCCCTGTGTTCTCCAACTTGTCCGACAGAAGCATGGGCTGTATGGTGTTAAAGGACCTGGAGGAATTGAAAAATATTATTCTCACAATGCTGCAATGAAGCCTTGTGCTGATACCATCTGGACCCGCAGCCTTTCTCACCTTGATCCTCCTCAGTTCTTTCCTCACCTGGATTGTTGTAAGGGACAAATTAACTGATCAAATCTATCTATTGAAGAAAAAATTCAGATCATTTACCCAATTCTGGGAACCCAACTCCCACTGACTGGGAGTTGGGTTCCTTCTATCCAGAGATTATTTTGAGGCCTCTCCAGTCTCTGCTGATGTTGTTCTGTTGCAGCTGATCATCCATCTTTCTCCTGTAGCTGTTTTCCCTCCCTCTCCCATTGTCTCCACATTCTTGAGCTCCTTCTTTTTCCTAACCTAAAGGCCCTTTTTATTTCCTTGAGGAGTACCTTTATGTACAGAATTGTCCACACAGAAGTTGATATATTCTCTTATACAGTGTGTGAGACAATCATTGTCCTGCCGATAGTTGAATCAAAACAGTCCTTCAAAGGCTCATCACCCTCGTCGGACCATCTTTTCACTGTGCAAGTGACATTTGGCCGCCCATATACAAACCTCTTGTGGAGGATGTGCACTAGGTTTCAAGCATGTCTTAAAGACATAAAAAATTGGATGTCCTGCAACTTTTTGATGTTGAACACCGACTAAACAGAAGTTATCGTACTTGGTCCCAAACGCTTCCGAAACGTATTGTCTAATGACAAAGTAACTCTGGATGGCATTAACTTGGCCTCCAGCACCACTGTAAGGAATCTCAGCGTTATTTTTGATCAGGATATGTCTTTTAACTCCCACATAAAACAAATTTCAAGATCTGCCTTTTTTCATTTGCGTAACATTGCAAAAATAAGGCACATCCTGTCTCAAAAAGATGCATAAAAACTAGTCCATGCATTTGTTACTTCAAGGCTGGATTACTGCAACTCCTTATTATCTGGTTGTCCCAAAAAATCCCTTAAAACTCTTCAGTTGATTCAAAATACTGCGGCACGAGTATTGACAAGAACTAGGAAACAAGATCATATTACTCCTGTATTAGCTGCTTTGCACTGGCTCCCGGTAAAATACAGAATAGAATTCAAAATCCTTCTCCTGACCTACAAAGCGATCAATGGTCAGGCTTCAGTTTATCTTAAAGATCTCGTAGTACCTTATAAACCAACTAGAGCATTGTACTCCCAGAGTGCAGGGTTACTTGTGGTTCCTAGAGTTTCTAAAAGTACAATGGGAGCCAGAGTCTTCAGCTATCAAGCTCCTCTACTGTGGAACCAGCTCCCAGTGTGTGTTCGGGAGGCAGACACCCTCTCCACATTTAAGAGCAGGTTAAAGAATTTCCTCTTTGATAAAGCTTATAGTTAGGGCTGGCTCAGGTTTGCCTTTGACTAGCCCCTAGTTATGCTGCTATAGGCTTAGACTGTTGGGGGACTCACTCCTCTCCTCTCTTCCCTATAGTTCTCGTTCTCCTCCTCTCCCTCTCTATTGATATGCATTCATGTCCCTTAAATGCATGTTACTAACTCACCATCCGGGGCATCATCCCCAGAGTTTCTGTGTCCCTCATCTGGCAGGTTGCCACAATTAAAGATTACTTCTGGACCGTGAATCGTGGCTGCACCTGTTGCCCTGGTCCTGCCTGACACCAGGAAGCCTTGACATCCCCCTGGATCCATCTTTTTTATATACCATCGTATCATGTTTTCTGTCGCATAGATTGTCCATGCTGTATTTTTAACTATGTTGTTTGTTCTGTACACACGTCACCTATTGCATGTCTGTCCGTCCTGGGAGAGGGATCCCTCCTCAGTTGTTCTCCCTGAGGTTTCGACCATATTTCCCCCACTAATTGTGGGGTATCTTTTAGGGAGTTTTTCCTTGTGCGATGTGAGGGTCTAAGGACAGAGGGTGTCGTACTTTGTACAGGCTGTAAAGCCCACTGAGACAAATGTATAATTTGTGATATTGGGCTATATAAATAACTTGATTTGATTTGATTTGACTAGGTTGTGATCTGATCTCCCCAGGGAAGGGAGGGGTGATGGGTTTGTATGCCTCCTTGGTGTTGACATAGGATAAATCATGCCAGTCCTCCTTGCTTCCTCTTAACGTTCTCTTTTGTCCTGTCTGACCGTGAAATCTGTTAACTTTCCAACGCAGCTTTCCTGTTAGCCGTGTCTCTGTAAACAGCATAATGCTACTCTCCCGGTATTCCCTCTGATATCTGGTCAGTGCCGCTGACTTGTCCATCTTATTGGGGAGAGATCTCACATTCCCCATGATGATCGAGATGAGGACAGGTTTGTAACACCCTGGCACGGCTTCCCCTTTTCCTCGTCCTCAGCTCGCAGAGAACATCAGGTCTCTCCTCCGGAAACAGTACCGCAGTGTTACGCTATCAGCTGGTACCCGGGTGTACACAATAGGGCCTTGACTGCTACGCTGTATCCCCGGACACAGTTGTAAACAGTGCAAAAACCAGTAGAAAGACCAGACTCAGCGGTGAGCAGGAGCTGCTAAGAACACGTTGACACATTTTTTCATTTTGGACTCTGAAATGTTGCTATTATTACTCTATAGTTACCTTTGCTGCTTGTTTTCGACTGTCAGGCAGCTTTCAGTGTTAATGTGTATAACTGTGAGATTGTGAGTAGGGCAGTCCAAAAAAGAAAGCAGTGCTCTTTGTATATTCCTTCCGAATAAATAAAGATTCAAAAAGAAAAAGTAAAAAAATATCAATTTATTTTCTAAAACTCTCTTTTATGGCTTTTAGATTAACTTTGGAGCAAACAATCTTTCAAGGTATTGTTAATGACTGAATAGAATACAGATTTCATAATGATAGCTGATGTGGCTCATAGGTAGTGCAGTAGGTAACGCTATACACCATACAGTTCAAATGGAAGAAAAGGAGATTTGTTCAAATGTGAATTTAATAGGAGACTAGGTTTCCAGAACAGTGCACAGAATGGTGCACTTTTGGCCTTTTCACTGGAGATCACTCATAAAACCTAACCTGGAAACTGCTTCTCCGGCTCCTCTTATCTCAAGGCTTATACAGATCCTATACTAATCCATTTAGACTGTACAGCCCAATAAGGATTAAGTTCCCTAAATAATCTGGCCTCAACCTTCCTCCTTGTTTCCACTCAAACAGCTTCTCACTGTGTTGTGCAATTAAGTAAAGTATACCTCCAGGCCTTTTTTTTTTTAAGTATGTAAAAAAATATTATTTTTAATAATTAATATTTTTGTCTACCATGGGTTTCCAACATAATTTTTTTTTTTTTTATAAGAGCGAGTACTGCCAACCTTGACTATCAAATAATTTCGAAATCCCTCAACCTTTACTAGCTATTAATTTGGTCATTTTGGTTTATACTTATGAAATGAAGTACTAATCAGATTTCCAAATTCATTGTCTAGTATATTTTATGAGACTGTTTTATGAGACTACATTAAATGGCTATCATTTTCCTCTGACTGAGGTGGTGCCCCTAGAGGTGACGTGATGTAAATCAAGTCATACTAATTAATCTGAATAATAAATATATTAAATATAATAATTAATAGTTATTTTAAATAATTACGAACTTGTGAATCCCAGGAATATGGCGCTATTGATGGCTGCCCCGGTTTGTTGGTGGGCAGCGTTTTGTCTTGTTTTCTGTGTTAGATCAGTGCTTTATCACAGTACCTTTCGCCAGAAAAGAGCTCGTGAACATCACAGTAACAACTCCAGCGGATTTATTTCTCCGCACTCCTCACCTCTTTTATAGAATTGTCGGACTTTTGGAGTCCTTAGTTATTGTCTTCGGTGACTTTAACGAAGGCCACCTCAGCCATGAAGTAACCAAATAGAGACAGTGTACGCTGCACTGGGACACTCATTCAGTCTTTTTCTCCCCATGATATGGCGGGACGTTTATGCAATGTCCATATCAACTTTTGGTTTGAAATGATTATTTTTCATTCATCCTCTGGGGACCGTCAATATCAAGAGCAAATATCATGAATATCATTGTGGCTTTTCTGTTTGAAAAATATGTTATGGACATGTCATGACTACAGTATGTTGGTTTCCAAGCCCACCTTGGGCATTATCTTGGTCTTCTCTTGTGCCTGCAGTATTTCAGATATTAACAACTGTGCATTATTTCTATATGAATTGTTTGCAACCGCAAAAGCACCCGGCTATATGAGAGCGAAAACAAAGACATCACAAAGGAATAGAGTTAAAAAAAACAACCAAATATTCAGTAGTGTGTTAGATGCCTGCAATCAATAATGTTGAAATGTTCCACTGGAGTCCACTAATGATGAAAGAAACGGCACAAACACATCTATTGTTCTTGGAAATACTATGTAACGAAATGTATCACTCATATCAATTATTGCATGATATTTATTCCTGCAAATAGAAGCAGTCGATGCACACTTATCGTATATGTAACTTTTACTTTGCAACCTTGGTTCTGAAATAGGGTTTAAATTACAGGTAAGTGTAAGTATAGTGTAAGTGTTGTGTAAGTGTACTCCTCTGGTAGAGAAGGGGTTACAGGAGTGGTACCGCATCTTTAGAACTCTATTTATGGAAAAACTGCTCTGATGTATTTCTATCGGCTTGACAGTTAAACTCTGTTTGAGATGAGTTTTGTATTTTCACAACCAAGCTCTCCACAGCGTATGAGCCAAAAATATTTCTTACTGCTTGCTTGCTGGTCCTCTTACTTTAAGGTCTGACACAAACCTTCAGCTTGACTAATGTATGTAAATCCCATGAGGGTATCTCTCAACATGTATGGGTCTATTTTAAGTTTTGGCAAGAAAAGCACAAGGATGTATATTGTTTAATCTTGGAAAATTTAGAATTTTGGAATTTCCTCTGTCAGTATGAGTGATCCAGACTGCTGGTACGAGTCATGCACAGACATGCTGCCTCTCTCCACAGGGGAACAACTTTTGTTTTGACTCAAGAATCATAATGCTTTGATACGAACAAACCTCACCGATAAAAAAGTATGAGAAGTTTTTGATTGAGAATATGGAAAAAAAATTCTGCACAAGGCCCAATGTTTTACCTTTTTAAAGTTTAACGCTTTTATAGCAAATGTGTTAACGTGAGATTATGTATACGGCTTGCTCACTTGCTTTATTTACTGTATGGTTTGAGTAATTCCTCAAAATCAAAAAGATGTTTGCTGTGTGAGCGACAGTAATTCCACAGCACCGGGATTCAAAAACACGTTTGGATTAAAGTGTCAATTAAACAACAAAAAGCTGCCTCTGCTTTGACAGAACTTCATACAGATGTTAACTTATGTGATGTTAAGGAGTTTCAAAGTCTGCTTGTGCTGGGACGTGAGTGACACTTGGAGTGTGTACACACACTTGGGTCTCGTACAGAGAGACGCCAGGTGGACTGAGGTGATGGTTTGATTTCCTCAACACTGCATCAGCCATCATTGTCCCAGCCTTCTTCATGCTCCGCAGTAAATGATTAAAGGACAAAGTTATTTTTTTTAATGTTTGTAAATAATCATGCCAATCATTTTTTATTTCAATAAATGCTGTTTTTAAGGAGTTACATATCTGTCCACAGCAGAGGACGCCATGCATTAATTATATAAAAAGTGATTCAAGAAGCTCAACATACTGTAGAAACACATGAAAAAACACATGTTTTTAAAACATTTACTAAGAGGAAATGGTATGAATACACATCAGAATATTAAATAAGAAAAAAGGATGTTTTTTCAAACGTTTTTTTTTGTTGCATTGAATCACTTTTATAGCGTTGATGTGTGGTGTCCACTGCAGTGGATGGAGACATTAAACCCTTTGGTGAATAACATCCACTGCAGTGGACAGATGTATTTTCAGTCACACAATTGTTTTTACAAAAAAGGATTCTTTTCTGAAAGTAAAATGATTTAACAGTTATTCTTGATTCTGGATTTATGATACAATATCTCCAAAGGACAAAGAGATGCAAAGATAATAATCAGATGGAACTGTAGACAATGCAGCTGTTGTTTGGGATATGGTACTATAACTATACTGGTTCAAAAGGGCTTCCAGATACCTGCTCACTGTAGTGGACATCAGGCAGGAAAGGGTTAAATACAAACCTGAGCCTCTCAGTACTTCAGTGCATCCTCTGCATGCACTGGAGTACTGAGAGTATAGTCCGTCCTCCTGCGTTCTTTAGCCTCCTCTTCAAGGAGCTCACACTTAGAAAAAATGTTAAAAACAAGTTCCAAGAAAATCGAGGATCACGTCATATTTATGTACATACTTATACATTCCTTCTTTTCTTCCTTCAATCAATAATTTCTTATTTATACACCCACTATCACAAATGTACAAAATACTAATCTTTTTAATTCCTTTTCTTTGTGAAGTCAACTTTGTAAATGTCATAATTTTTCAAAAGTGAAATAATTGACGTAGTTTTTGAAAATAGTCATTTTTGTAACATGAGGTCATCTTGCGAAAATGAAGCCCTTTTTAGAAAACAAAGACATCTTCCATCATATTCATTTCCCATCATAATTTAAATATATATATTTTTTCGGAGTCTGTATTTTATGATATGGGTGAGGTCATGAGAGTCCTGTCAGGAAGCTTTGTAAATGTAGTTTGGGCCACAGGCTTGGCTCTCATGCCTGAGATTGCAGGTCAACTGCTCAGGCTCACACACACACACACACACACACACACACACACACACACACACACTGTCACATTTGTGTACATATTCATATTTTAATTGTTTAGTTTTAGATAGTGTGTTTTGACATTTATCTGATTAATGAATGCTTCTTGTAATACACATGCTGGTTTGTTTAATGTTGTGCAAGAGTGAGTATTCCCAACCTCTACTATCAAAGACACACACACACGATGATGTCCCCGTCAAAAGATTGTGCAATTTAGGCTTTAGTGAGATTTTATGTATTTTTTTAATTTTCAATTATTGAATTAATGTGAAAGAAATATAAATTATTAAGAAAATGGGATTTCATTACTAATACATTTTATAATCATATTCAGACAACTTTTATAGTGTCCATAACAGGGTTGAAGTGCCCATATCATAAAATAATGACAAATATTAATAGGGATTTGATACCTGAGGTGGGATTTAAATCACGGTCAACATATAGGCAGAGGTTCAGTGGGAGCAATACAGAACGATACGCACGAGCCGTGTGTGAGTAGACCTCAGCAAACATGAATGTTCGTCCTGAACAAACTATTGTTTACGACAAACTCATTTGATCTGACTTCACATAATTCACTGCTGGACTTGCTCCACACAGGGTCCACTTGACAGATGTGTCTCACTCTCCTTCTCACACCTTTTGAAGTGGAAAAAAACTTACTGCACATGCCCCCCCATCCAACTCGACTGGCTTTCAGCTGCACATTCCCATCCACCTCATGACATGCACTAAGTTTAGCATGAGTTTCAGTTCATTTAGGTTAACAAATAAACACAGACAGAAACTTAAATACTCCAGGGATGAGGGTTATGATTTGTTGTGCATCACAGTCTCAAAAAATAACTTGCTACTAACTTCAGCACGCCACGCTCACGTGTCCAGATCTCTACGTTCTTCTTCTGGTGTTTGCCCTAAGACCATCTCATATTAGGGGAAATCCGTCTTCTTGAAGATTGCAGGTTTGAGTCACTTCTGCGTTGGCTTCACTTTCACAGGTTGCCGCTTAGCTTTAAGGCAACAAAGTCCCTGTCAGATGTAGGCCCAAACCCATCTAGTAGAGCACAAGGTGCTGCGTCATTATGACCCCTACTGCATACAACAACTCCCAACACTTATCCTAGCCATCAAGACAACAGCTTCCCCTTTCCCACGGATGCAAAGCCACCAGGCAGAGACATTGGTAGCTTTTTACAGGTGTCATTTGGAGCTTTGAGGGAGATATTGTCCAGCTGTGTTGTAACGACAGCAAGCTTTGCAGACCTGTAATTAAGACCTGTTTCAGATATACTGGACACTTTAAGCCACTTCAGAGAAAAAAACGTCTGAGAGTCAATTTCATCACTTCATGATTCAACTGTAAAATGAACAGGGTAGTCAGCTTCTTTTTCAAAACCTTGATTCATCGCCCCTCTCTGCCATGCTGTGTTTCACTGAATTACACTGAATAACTGTGTGTCTGAAGCTCTGTGGCACACGCACGCACGCACACACACATATGCTTATGGACTGGCAAAGAAACGGCGTGAGGTTGTATTTTAAATATGATGGTTTGAGCCAAAACAACCAGATATATCCTCAAATATCAGTGTGAAGTAGAATAGAATAGAATAGGGTAACGGTGTAGAATTCAATACTCACATAAAATGAAGGAGAATACAATAGAGAAACATAAAAATTAGGAGAATATAGCGGATACAAGGGGGGGGAAAGCAACACAGACTAGAGTCACATACAATGGAGTAGAATGGACCAGTGTGGAAATCAAAAAAAGCAATATGGGAAAGGAGAATCATAGGAAAGAAGAGAGTTAATTGAAACAGGATAGGATACAAATGTGTCATCCTCAGTGGCGACGATGCAGGACAAAAATAGAAGTCGGTCTGTTATACTCGGTGAACTCTGCTGCGTGTTCAAATGTTTCAAAGTAAAAGCACGGTGAGAAAAAAAGTCTGACAGCAGATCAAGGCTTGTCACGGTAGATCACTGCTGGCTGCAGCCTTCGCGTCGGTCTCAGTGCTCTGCATGCAGGGGATGCTGCGTTCACAGAGCAGGGACAGGATGGGAACTCACGCTGCTTATGTGCGTTACTGTATCAGGAAGGTTATACTGGTACCGGGTCTGAAACTGTCTTGGTGTGGGGATAATTCTCCATCCTGCATATCCATATATACATATACATGTGACTTATTAATCACTAAACTCTCCTCAACCCTTCTCTGACTTCTGGGAGGTGGTAGCTACAGTAGGTGTTTGGTGTTTGAAGTCATGAAGCTCGGAGAGTTTCTTTATAAATATGTGCAGATTTATTTTGTGCCTCTTAAAAAGAACGACTTGATAATCAAAGCCTTCCTCCAAGTACCGAAAAGTCTTGAACATGTATTTAGCTTGTCATTAAAAAAAAAAAAAAAAAACGTTTGTTTGTCTGTTCTTACCGTGAACACAACGTCATCTTTTCCTTTTTTTTTGTTCAAACTCTTAAAATCACAGATGTCTACAGTAAGTTTCTCTAACAAGGATCTCTTTTGGTCACATGAATAAGGACTGCAGTGGAACAAAAGCAAAGTTAGAACGAAGTCATTACAGAGCTGTATAACCTCTGAGGCAGAGGATTGACGGACACGCATGTAACACCAAATATCATGCGTCACACTGCCTCTCCCTGTTCATTCTGCTATCTTTATTATATATTCATTTTTAGCAAAGTGTGTTGAGAATCAGGGCGTTGCTGGATAAATGTGGACTTGCTGCTTCACAAGTCTGGGAGAACACAAGATCAGACAGGAAGGCAACAAGAGAGGGGACAAATATTGTCCTCCATCCTGTAGCAAATTACAGAAAAGTCGTCATATTTTTTTTTTATGGACAGCACTGACAAAAAAAAGTATTCCCCAACACGTACTGAAGGTAGGATTATGTTACTCCTGCGTCAGTGGGCACCTTCACATTTCGGAGTTTATTTTAAGATGTCAATGATTATTTGCTATCCAAACCCATGTACTTTCTGATGATCAGGTACGTGCTAATCAGAGATACGATAACTCCTTCTTAGTCTTCAGCTGTAGCTTGTTTTTCACTTCTAATCCAGAGAAATGTCATTCTGAGTGAACAACTTCTAAAAAACTTCCGGTCGGTCCAAAAACAGTGTCAGTTACCTGCCATATGTAGCTATGCAGTAACAGTTCCCTTTAGCACATCAGCTACTGTATCATGCTTTTTTGATCATTATGTCTGACACACACACACACACACACACACACACAGATGCATTCACAGGCACACAATCATAGACCCGTTCACTGTACAGTATATCCTGCTTCCTGATGAGTAAATGTATTTTCTGAGAAAATTTTTTTTTTCTTATGTTGGTTGATGCTAAGAGGCAACAGTAGTTCAGAATGTTTGCCAAAAGTAGGACGTCTTCATGACATATATATCATAAAACTTTGTCCGGATAATACTTCTGAACAGTGAGACCGTGTGTGTCACACTTTACCACTTAGCTGAATGGATTTTATTAGTAATCCGGGGTCATAAAAGACAGAAATTAAATATTTTAGCTGTTTGAACGTGACTACGACACATTCAACACATTATTAAAACAAGCTTAAAATGTATGGAAATTCGTTCACATTTGTAATTATTATACTACTAACAGGTGTTATGTGCGTATCAAAACCTGATATGTCTTACTCCTCTTTGCTCAATGACCCACATGTTCCTTCATTACTATGAACACACACACACACACACACACACACACACACACACATACTGCTGCCCTAAATACTCATTAGAGCCCCAAATGTGTATTAATCCGCCATTGGACATAGTCGCCATCAAATGCACCATTTCCACCCCCCAGTATCATTTGCTTACAACTATAGTGACCAGCTCTTTTAGGAAATTACTGAGCCTCTATATATTTGCAAGGATTTTTAAGGATTTCAGTCTCTAGTGGGAAGCAATGGTTTTTGGCCTGAGCGCCACAGACAGAGTAGGGAAGTCAGAAAGTACTGAAAGACGGATTAACATTGTTGGCTTTGGTCTTTTCATTAGATTTGTTGACAATGAGACAAAACACAACTGTCTACCTCGATTTAGAAAGTCAAAATCTTCATTTCCATAATCTTTATGTACAGTAGAGGCTGTCCAACAGCCTTGTAGGCAGCTGCACTGAAAACCTAAAAATCACACGCCACACTTATTTTATTCATATCGCTTCCGTTTTATTACAGATGTGTTCATATTTGTTTAAAAGTGACATACTTTATATCACACGGTAGCACCGGTGGCAGTAATGCATCGCCTGTTTTCCAAAATGAAATTCAAATTTGTGCTTTACTTGATCAAAATCAAGAGGGCTGGGGATTAAAATAAGATCAATAACCCTGGAATGTGCAATGGAGGTTTGTTTTTTGTTTGTTTGTTGCAAATTGAAATCAAAGATGACAGCAGAACACCATTTCCATACAGCTCATGATCGAGGATGTCATGATAAGTGGGATTTCATGTTTTCTTAAATCTCTGGATAAAGGATACTCTATATGTATTTATACGTATGGCACTTGATGACATGAAAACAATAAACATCAAACAATGAAAGAAACGGGTGTTTGGGTGTATCAGGGATAAAAGTTGTTCAGGTACCCCCACACACACACACACACACACAGATTATGTGTTTTCCTGTGAAAGTGGTGTTTGTAACCATTAGAATGTTACTGAAAAAGCATCACAGCTCCGAGCGATTGGCATGTTCATTTGGCTTTTTTAGTGCAAGAATATACTCTGTGAAATTTGATACACTATATGGCCAAAATGATACATACTTTAGTGTACTTTTTGGGCTAACTTCTCATTCAAAGATGCCATTGAAAACAGTTGTATGAATGGCTCTGGAGGAGCTTTGTCAAGTGTAAGACTTCCAATTATTTTCTTACACTTTAGAATTAGGCTTCAAATCTATAAAATAAATGGGAGTGTGGAACATGGCGTTGCCCAGACGAGGAGAATTAAATACCACGTTCATGTCACATGGAAGTTACTGTAATTACCAGTTTACAACTTATAAATAGTGTTCACATTATCTAAGTTATTTAGCTAAATTATTAGCATCTGTGACTGGGAAACTCTGGGTACTTTTAAAGGAAATCTTAATACTCCAGCACACGATGACATTTTAGACGACAATGTGCATCCAACTTTGCGTCAGCAGTGTGTCTTGGTCCATTTCCTGTTCCAACCAGACAATGTCCTGTGCACAAAAGCCAGCTCCAAGAAAAACATTTTCTCAGTTGGCCGTGAATAATTTGACTGGCGTACACAGAGCACTGGCGCCAACCCCATCCAACACTTTTGGAATGGACTGGAGCGGAAAGCCTTATCAACCAACATCAGTGCTGGACTTCACTGATGCTCTGGTGGCAGAATGCAGTCAGGTTTCAAAGCAGAAGGGTGGAGGCTTATATAGCAGCCCATAGTGTCGCAATCACGTGTTCAACTAGCACTCATGGCTTCCAATGTTCGGGTGTCCACATACATTCGACCGTGTAGTGTATCCGTTTATGCTTTTAAGAAACAGTTTTAACCTTTTAAAACACCATTTTTCACCACCTCTCTGTAAAATAAAAATAAAATTGATACTCGCTAAATACAACATGTCCGCTAGAAGAATGGCCCACAAAAATCCCAATCCTGCAAAGGGCGAACTACACTTGTGTGCTTTGTTCTGAAATATGTTGATTTTTACTAAAAGAAATCCTCTCACCTCAGCTTCAGAAGGTTTTACTTGTTTCATTTGAAGACTACATACTAATAAATAAATTATTGACATTGATTTTGTCGTTCTTGATAACTTGTTTCTACGCAGCTGTCCTGCAGCCTCCTCGTGTATGTGCAACAGGCAGTTACACATATGCAGAGTCACTGGACTGAGTGCGGCCAAAATTAGGCATACTCATCCGGGGTAAGTCTTTGTTCCGGATCTCATAAATCGACTTCCTTCTGGCCTGCACTCCTCTCACAGCAGCTTTGATCTTCCTCCAGCCGAGGTGGTTGAGCTCTGCCAAGTTCAGCACCACGCAAATGCCACTGACTGCGAACATGAAGACCAGAAACACTGTCTTCTCCGTCGGCCTGGAAACGTAGCACTCTACATCTTTTATGCAAGGGTATCGATCACACTCGTACACCGCAGGGACATTGAATCCATACAGGAAGTATTGACCCACCAGGAATCCTATCTCTAGGGCGTTTCTGAACACCACCTGGATTATGTAGAACCTGGAGATGCCCTCCTGCCTTCTCATTTTTGACTTTGTAGTTCGCATGTTTGAGTTGGGGATGTCCTTGATTTCCAGGCAGTCGGGTTCTACCTCCTTGTTGGAGTTCTCTGTGTTCTGCAGCACTCCGTTGATGATGGTGTTCTTGATCTTCTTGCTGTCATCTCTCTTCAAGAAGTCCATGTCTTTGTCCAGGGAGAGGTACACTGTCGAGAAACGCCGCTCCTTCTGCTTGGCAGACTGGTGCACGGAGTAGGTAATGAAGCAGAGACTGGGGCAGCACACCATGATGATCTGGAACACCCAGTACCTGATGTGGGAGATTGGGAAAGCCTTGTCGTAGCAAGCCTGGTTGCAGCCCGGCTGTAAGGTGTTACACACGAACATGGATTGCTCGTCGTTGTACACGGTCTCTCCAACGATGGCTACGATCAGAATCCGGAAGATCACCACTACAGTCAGTAGGATCCTGAAGGGAAAATCAGCGACAGAAACACATTCACATTTAGAGGTAGTCGTTTTAGTTGAACACACCCTTTTTTGTGCACAAGCCTCAAATGTAGACACGCAAAAATAAGGTAGTTTCTGCGCTTGACCCCTTTTTGAATACAACCACGATCCTGGTCTCTTTCAAGAGGTCTCTCTTTGGAGTTTATCTCAAAATCTGAATTAGTCCAAGTGATTCATTGTTTACCTGCTCTAACAGACAACATCGTGTGATGTTAAAACATGTGAAAAGGGTCTACACCGATTATCATGAGGCTCCTGGGTTTACTCGTGTTAGGAGGTGTGGCACTGTGTGTGAAGCCCCCCCCCCTGTTGACCTGTCCTTCACTGTTTTACTGCTTTAATCAGGGATGTAGTGGAAATGGTGGAAGAATCCATCTTTAGAGACCTGAAACTCGCTGGATTTATCCATCACGGCGAACACAATTTTGGATTTTAGAGTAGTTATGTCATTATTGTTGAGTCTGACTGTACATATCAAGCTGTACTTTAAGTGTATCACCCCGCAGTGATTAGGTCACTTACACAACGATAAAAGCAGGGATGATGTTCACCGTGAACCATTTCCTAAAGCAGGAATGAAGTCTCTACCACAAACATGTATTCTATCTAGTCATTTTTGTTATCTATTATTGTCTTATCATTTTCTTTTTCTACCATTGTGACACTTTTTCTAGATATATTATTATATTTCTAAATATAATAAAGTAAACATCAGCAGGAACAAGTGCAATTATTGTTTAACCTGGATGGCTTTTTTTTTTTTTTTTTAAATGAACTTTACACTACCTGATAATAATATTAATAATAATGTGTAACACAGACATGTTTAGGTTAGGTAAAAGCTGACACAAAGCATCGACTGGTGATTCTTTTTTTAAATCATTCACTAATGCTTAATAAATCTTTAATAAACCACTAGTGAGAAATACGTTTGGGCTGCCGATCTTTTTTGAAGTTCATCAGATTGACAGTTTGACCAGCCAAATAGGTTTTTCTAATTTCCCATTAATAGCTTATACTATAATAATAACAATGCATCTTTGCAGCATTAATGATTTATAGACCACTAATACATGCACTACTTATGAAGCTGTTATAAAGGGTGCCTTATTAGACAGCACTACCAATGTTCCCACAGGCGCACCTCAGGAGGAGGGTGTTCTTTAAGGTGCAGGGGAAAGTGTCCCACCCCGCGGTCCTCCTGTGTCTAATTTATCACAATGTAAACACCTTAATAATACCTTCAAATATGAAAACAAATTACAGATTTGCAATCTGTGTTTTAAATAACCAAACAGAGCTTTTCCGGTTATGCGCATCTTCCTGATCCCCCCCCCCCACCTTCCCCAAGCTGTACACTCGGTTGACACTGTGTTGAATTTTGACCTCGACTCTAAAACACCTTTTCTAGAAGAGAGCACGACATATTTCTTTCTTTCTTTCTTTCTTTCTTTCTCCCCAACTCTTACCTTCCGATCATAGTAGAATGCTGCTGGACAGCCGCCTCCAAGAGACGCTCTAATATGGTCCACTCCCCCATGATTGCTCATTCGGAGGAGGATAACACACGGAATTTCTTGTTATTCCCCTTCAATTTGTCCGAGAGCTCCGGCAATATCCAGTGAATGCATGAATGTGTGTGTGTGTGTTTGGTTGTGTGTCCGTGTCTCCCGCTGTGCAGCTCCTGCCCTCTCCGGTCTCCAGGCTCTGATTAGTGGAGAGCCCTCCTGAGCGGCTGTGCTGGAGCCTACAGAGAAGGCAGGTTGTGTGTGACTGAGCGCCGCTCAACGCTAATCCAGCTTTAAGTAGACTTCTTTGCGTCACGCGTCTGGTTGGCTGGAGAGCCTAGCAGCATATCCATCTATCCACAAGAGTAATGTGTTGCGCTGCAGAACGTGACACGCTCGACGAAACTATTTTAGCCCATATTCTAAAATAGTGCAAATGTAATCTGATTTTTTAAACTGTAGGATTATGACTACCATTATGATGGTGATTATTAATTGTATTAGTTGTAGTAGCAGTAGCATTATTAATCGTATTATTATTATTATTATTAATATTATTATTAGTAGTAGTAGTAGCATCATACGTATTATTATTTATTAGTAGCAGAATTAGTGACTGGATGTATTTTTGTGTCTGGTCATTTACATAACCTATCAAAGTCAAAAGTCAGTCAACTTTATTGTCAATTTCTCTCTGTGTGATACAGACAAGGAGATTGAAATGCCGTTTCTCACGGTCCAATATTTTAAGAATATATAAATATATACATATACAGTATGTATACATACATACACACCTGAACACCCACTTATATATATATATATATATATATACATACACATACATACTCATACACATGTGTAGACACATATACATATACACACAACAATAAATAGATAAAAATAACAATCTATACATACAAATTTGGATAGAACATGGGTGTAAATATAGTCTAGTAGACTAGACTTCTAAATGGATGAATATATGACAACAGAAGTGTCTGATGCTGGATGTGTGTGAGTGTGTGTGTGGGGGGATTTGTAAAATCCAGGTCCATTAGGGGGCAGGGGGGAGAGGTGGGAGGGAGGGGAGAGAGTTCAGCATCCTGACTTGGCCACCTCTATGGTACTAGAAGAAGAAGGTCTAGTAGTTTTGGT
This sequence comes from Bovichtus diacanthus, assembly GCA_943590825.1. Classification (NCBI taxonomy): domain Eukaryota; kingdom Metazoa; phylum Chordata; class Actinopteri; order Perciformes; family Bovichtidae; genus Bovichtus; species Bovichtus diacanthus. The sequence goes on from CALSBV010010682.1 coordinate 100,225, forward strand.
AGTACTAGTAGCAACAGTAGCTGTTGTAGGAGTGGTAGGTAGTATCAGTCTCTGTCATACTATTAGTTTGTATATATTTACCAAATTTAGCACTTTTAAACAAAATTGCTCCCAAAGAATCACTGCTCAGATTCTTTGAGAGCTCCATCAAACAGCAGAGCCCTTTCCACCAAATGGAACTGTTGGTTATATAAGAGGTACATTCCTTCATGTAAGTGTCACTGCAGTCTACTAATACTGCATACTACTGCTGTACTCCCTAAGTAAGCCTGTTTCTACTACTACAATACTACTGCTGCCCCTGCTACTATTGCCTCTGTTCATTATTACCACTGTGGTACCCTAATAGTATAGAGGATTGTAAAAAAAAAAGAAAAAAAAAAGAATGGTACAGCTAGGTATTGGTGAACAAATGAGGTGTTGAGAATGAGAAGTTGGATTAAACACTACACGATGCATCACAAGGCTCTCTACCTGTGTTGCTGATAGGTCGAGGTGTATGCAGAGAGTCATCTCTTTTAACTGCCTCACTTCATGTACAGAACGACTGAAGAGCACAACCTGTAGTAATGGTCAACAGCAATTCCATAAATATTCTAGTCACAGTTACAGACATAGTAAGGATATTTATTTATAAGAGTAGAAAAAAAAATTCTGTAATCCACAGGCACAGGAAGTGTGAGCAGTACTTTGCAGACCTTTTTGCCACTGAGTTGCAGATTGTCGCAGTTTAGAAACACTTCCTGTAGTGGATGGAGGGTCCTGCCTTGTCATACTCCTGCTAGCTGATCCACAGAGGCAGGGATGACGCCACCAATCCACACCAGTACATGCGCCCAGGAGGGACGATGATCCGAGGGGGTCGAGAGGAACACGGAGTTACCCCACGAAAAAAACCCCAACCTCTTCATGCACACTGTGGCAGTGGGGTGTCCCCATTTTCACCATTGTTGCCATATTTGCTTACTAATTCTACTACACCTGTTTTAACAATAGTTATCACTTCTTGACAAAAAAAAATACTGACCAGTATTAAGTTAATTATTGTTTATTTGTTAAGCTCTGCGTTCTATAAGTTAATCGTTTCTGTTTCATGTGTTCCAGAGACAAAGGGAGGAGGTGGCCAACCGCTCCCAGTGTTCATACACTAAGACTAAGTGACATTATCGGTGATACGAGAGTCTTATTCAACTGATAAATAGTCACCAAGATGGAGATATGTGATGACAATATCAGGTTGTTTGTGACGCTGATTCCTAGGAAGTAAAACTGTTCCATTGCTCTATGACAGCTCCATGGACGTAGAGAATTGTGTGTCTTCTCCTCCTTTTTTCTAAAATCAACCATCATGATTCCTCAGTTCTTGCTGACATTGAGAAATAAGTTGTCCTCTGAGCACTGGCTGAGGAAGATTGGTGATTTCCTCTCTAGATGGAGTCTCGTCATTGTAGGAAGTCCTGCCAATGATGTGAGTGTCATCCGCAAACTTCGCAACGGAGTTCTCTTCATGTCGGGGGCTGTGGTCGTGGGTGTACAGCGTGGACAGGAGGGGGCTGAGCACACAGCCCTCTGGTGTTCAGCTCCGGTGTTCAGCAGTAGAGTGGAGGAAGTGTGACCATCGATCCGAAACTACCTGAAGTCTATTTGTGAGGAAGTCCAACATCCAGTTGCTACTCAAGCCCAGGGTGCTAAGTTTGCCAATGATTGTCATCGCGAAGATTGTATTGAACACTGAGCGGAAATCAACGAGCAGCATTCTGATGTAGGTGTTGTTGTTTATCCCAGACGTGTGAGGGCTGAGTGGAGGGCAGTGGAGACGGCATTCCTCTGTGGATATGATGAGGCTCCAGCCTGGCTGGGATGTTGTTTTTGATGTGCTGGAGAACCAGTTTCTCAAAGCACTTCATCAGAGACTGGACACTGAAGACCTTTTAGGTACAGGGACGATTGTGACCGTGTTGAAGCAGGTGGGAACACTCTCCTGTGACAGTGATATGTTGAAAATATCAGTGATGGCAACAGTTATGTAGCTAATGATAGGGCCGCTCTTGCTTTTGTAGCCTGTATATACAGTATATATATATCTATATATATAGATATATATATACGTATATTCTGGATCGCCTACCACATACCTTAGGTGTTGCTGGTGTTGACGTCTCTCTCCAGTCTCTCCTGATGGCTCCGCTTGGCCTCCATGATGCCAGCTTTCAGTCTCGCTCTGGCAGTGCTGTATGTTTTTCATTATCATCTGAACGAAAGGCAGCTTTTTGTGTTGGCCCTGGAGAGGATCCTCATCTCACCATTCATCCAGGCTTTCTAGTTGGGGAATGATTGTATTGTCTTTGTCTTTGTCTGATGTCACTGAAGATGTATATTTCTAAAGACTGATGACATTGACAATCCTGTAGAACAGCTGTAGCTTCATCTATCCACACGTTAACTGCTTTTTTTCTGATTGTTTGAACCTTTTAATCCGCTGGGAGTAAGAAGGCAGCAGAAGCGGGGAGATATGGTCTGACTGTCCAAAGTGGGGATGGGGGAAGGCTTTGTAGCTTCCAGGAATATTCTTGTAAACACGGTCCAATATTGTTTTCCTTGGTGGGGATGTGGACATGCTGATGGAATTTAGGTTAAACACACCTGAGGTTTGTTTGATTAACATCACCAGCTATAACAAAAATGCCATCTGGTTGTTAGGTCTCACATAGCCTGTTTTACAGGCCTGAATATGACGACTTAATGGTTGTGTGAGACGTTAAATAACAAATAAATAAAAGTAAAAGATCTTTGATCATGTAGTTTACCTGTCCCATACAGCTTCGCCTTCTGGCATGCAATCGGCTACACATAAAACATGGAACATTACGAATGAACTTTGCAGTCAAGCAAAACTCACATGCAGCCTTTATTTAGCCACATAGATTGGCCTATTTCCATCTACCGGACGTCTGACATATTTTCTTTGAAGCAAGATGCCCAGATCCAACATAAGGTACAACAGGACCGCCAGGATGGTGACCAGCTGATGGTAGAAGGTTCAACAGCCACATCCCATCAATCAAAGACAGGCCTGAGGCTGATCCATTGCAGTCGGCTAGAGGAGGACAGCGTTCCAGTCTGGAGAAGTTTTATGGCGAGTGGATAGCTCCCAAGGCAAAGACAAAGGAGCAAAAGTCCTGAATTCTGAGTTTCATAACTGGATGAAAGAGCAGATCCCAAAGACCTTCAAAGAAGTAGCAGAATTGAAGCTTTCCTGGCTGCCCGTTGTCCTTCAAATAGACCCCCATGTTAAAAGG
>CALSBV010010682.1:108523-120492 GCA_943590825.1 Bovichtus diacanthus
GGAACGTAATGTTGTAGGATGTTGGAGAGTGAAGAAAGCAACACAATGAAACAACAAATTTCGACGCAGAGAGCCACAGGTCAGCGACAAAGGACAAACTCTTTGGAAATAATGTCCGAAATAAAAGCTAAAAGCAAAAAATATCCCTTTAGAATGTTCACACGGTCCCTTAGTGTTCATGCTACTGTTTGTGTTCGGGATTAAATGAATGACATGGGACTTGTGTTCTCTCCCAGTACCCCATCACTTGTACCTGACATCATTACAGGGTGCTCTCCCCTCTCACGGAAAGCACAATATATGTCGTTGTCGGCATATTCAAATATGGACATATTCTACGGCAAGCAACAAACAACAATAGTGTGTGGTGCCACAAAATGACGAGGAAACCATCCTGATGGTGCAGCAATAGGCTCCTTTCTTCTCTGACAAATTGAAAGTGAGATTTTTGTTTACAACGGATGAAAAGAAAGAAAAAAAAAAGAAGATCCTTCCACACTCCCTCTGCAAAACTGCCCGTGGGACATGACAGGCCCTGGACTCATCACTGGCTGCGGCTCCATCTCTGTGGAATGATGCAAATGATGACAAATTCCTTCATCCCCCATCATGCGCGTGCAGCTAATCGGTGTAACGCACATTGATGGGCACGTCTTGGCGCTTAGCTGAGGGGCTGAGCTGCCTGATTGAATCATTCAGGAGCGGCCTGTTATCAGACTGCTGTCAGGCCGCCTGGCACTCTCTTCTGGTCAGGGGCCTCCGTTCGCTCGCATTCAGAAGCAGCACTCACCTCTTTTGGGGTGTGTGATGATTGGAAGAACATTATTCCCATTTGTCACAGGATGAGTGAGTCAATTCCATTTAGATACGACATGTGTCAATGTCTGACTGAGGACTGTGCATTTGATATTTCTGTGGCTAGAAGGCTGTGGTGTCCCGAACTATCCCTTAAATATCCCCAGCTTATCCCTACATGGACTTAAAAAGTGTCTGCATTACTGACTATATGTCTCATATGTAATCACAATCACATCCCATCAATGTATGAGTGGAAGTAAATAACGTTAAATGCCACAGTTGTATTAATCCTGTAAGAACTTGTCATCTTCTATGTTTAGTTTATGGTATTTTTTAATTTTTTACTGTATTTACTATCTGATTTGCTCTGAGCCAAATAAATTAGGTTGTAAGGTGAGGTGCATGTCATGCAATTATTCTAAATGACTATCGGAAACAAATCACTGCAGTAAAGACACTTGCAAACTAAATAAAAGTACCATAAATAATAGGAGCGACCAAACAGATATACTGCATATAGTATATTTTTTGGAAACTAGAATAACAACTGACAAGTAAACTCAAACCTATGTACAGTATATTGCACACCAAACAATTTACAGTTAAAAAAGTAAAAAAGAAGCACCCTCCCTCCTAGAAGAGGCAGTTTAGAATGACAACCCTGCTGTTATCGTCCCCTCTGGAAGATCAGCTGCTCTCAGGATGTTACTCAAGAGCCTCCGTGTGCAAGGTGAAAGACACCCTTCTGCAATGAGTGCGCTTCCATGAATGGCAGCGTTGAAATATGCGTGTGGCTATTAGTTGCAACTCCTCACAACCGTTCCTACATCTCATACGCACACCAGGTACAGATAGAGGAGCATCATGTAACAACTGGCTGATGCCGTGGAACAAAGTCTCAAGACTGTTATCCTTAATAGACACAATTTTTAGGGGAGGCCGGTTCAAGCACGGGCACAGGGGGGCTAAAGTATGAGCATTAGGGATGGTATGGACCCAGTTCAGAGGTGAAATGCTGCCACCTATTCCTTTGGAGCAGGTGGCTCGGAGCTTAAGCTCCTATGTGTTTCTGTTCATTTCACAAAAAATATCCGTATCCAGATCCATACAGGAAGTGGGCATGGCTTATTGCATGTGTAATGTGTAATGGGAGGCGACGACGATGATGATCAAAAATATATTTCTGTTTGAATGAGAGAGCTATTGATATCTGAAAAGCTCCCTTGGGCCTTTTGCATGTACTTTGGTCTCGGACTTAGTCTCTTCAGTTTCCAGTTAGTTAGGTTGCACAAGGTGCTGGATTTATATGGGGTCATGATGTAAAAATAACACCCGTTGTCTTTATCCTGCACTGCACAATCATGCTGATTCGGCTGCTGGCAGTTCTTGTCAACCCTGCAAAGACAACAACCACATGGAATACTATTATTACTGCATTTTCATATTATCTGCGCATATCATAATGTAGAATGAAATTCAATATAGCTGCCAATAATGGAGGCTTTGCATCCACTTTGATTCAGGTTTTTTGACACTTCTGTAGTTTTTTTTTCTAAGTAATAGCTGATCATGGCTCTGAACTTTCCAGGTCTTGGGACATTTCAGGGCCACAATCACAGGCCACTGTGTGATAGTTTGTAAATGTTTTCGCAGATTTTATTGTTCGTATCATTGTTTTTAGCATTTGCCGTCTTTCTTAGTACCCTATATACAATTGTTTGTCTGTCTGACTTGTATTTGACTCGGCATCGTTGTAAATGAGGGCCTGCCCTCAATGATCTCTCCGAGATATAAATAAATAAATAAATAGATGACATTAAATCAATAAAATACAAAAGATGTTAAAGGTGTAATTGATTGCATTGATAACGTTCAGCCACTAGATGACCCACTCCCGCTGCTCCTTCCATTGCGTTCACATCAAAACACCCGTTGCCACAACCTGCAAATATCATGTACAGTGTCATGTAGCCAGTTAGCTAACTAGCAAACTTTAGCTTTAGCTCACCGGTCAAGAGGAAAAGTGGCTCTCTCGGAAGCACTAACCCTTTCATTTATAAATGATTAAAAGACAAAGTTATTTTTTTAATGTTTGTAAAAAATCATGCCAATCATTTTTCATTTCAATAAATGCTATTTTTAAGGAGTTACATATCTGTCCTCTGCAGAGGACGCCATGCATTAATGATATAAAAAGTGATTCAAGAAGCTCAACATACTGTAGGTCTGAAAAAAGACATGTTTTTAAAACATTTACTAAGAGGAAATGGTATGAATACACATCAGAATATTAAATAAGAAAAAAGGATGTTTTTTCAAAGGTTTTTTTCAGTTCCATTGAATCACTTTTATAGCGTTGATGTGTGGTGTCCACTGCAGTGGACGGAGACATTAAACCCTTTGGTGAATAACGTCCACTGCAGTGGACAGATGTATTTTCAGTCACACAATTGTTTTTACTAAAAAGGATTCTTTTCTGAAAGTAAAATGATTTAACAGTTATTCTTGATTCTGGATTTATGATACAACATCTCCAAAGGACAAAGAGATGTAAAGATAATAATCAGATGGAACTGTAGACAATGCTGTGGGATCCAGCAGCTGTTGTTTGGGATATGGTACTATAACTATACTGGTTCAAAAGGGCTTCCAGATACCTGCTCACTGTAGTGGACACCGGGCAGGAAAGGGTTAACTGGCAACTACCAAGATTCTTGATTCCTGACGACACAGAGATACCACGTGACACTAACGTTGTTGTACTATTGCTTTTTTAGCAACGGCACACATCAGGTGTCTTACAAAGAGTCGAACAGAACATTCTTTTCGGACCCTACAAATATTTTTTAAATGATGAATTCACAATCATATATATATATATATATATATGTTTTAACTTTCATTCTGAGCCTTTCTAAAAGCTTTGTGGGTGTATTTTTTTTTTTTCAAATTACTCGTCGACACGAAAGTGTTATCAGTATAACCGCTAAGCAGGCTGAGTAAATTAGTGTCAATGAGTCGGGACGAGATTCCGTGTCAGGGGGGGTCCCAGGCCTTGGTGACGGGGCAACACTATGCCTTTCAGGAGAGACTGTCCAAAAACGTGCACAGTTACCCCAAAATGTAATCGACTATCACGCCCTCTCTGTTGATGGCGGCCGTTTCATCACACTATATAATGATCATTCTGAACAGCTATGTACGCTGTCGTCTTACAAACATGTTCTTATCAAGCATACACTGTGTTTAACCCTAACCATAGTATTTGTATTGATCGTACATTTACTTAATTTTATCATAATTATCATCTCGCTTTGAGTGCAGGAATAGGGACACGGGATGAACCTGTGTTGGGCTTCACGCATTCTTTTCAAGGCAGGATTTCTCACCAGAGGGCAGCAGTAGTACGTCACTGAGAGCTGCCTGAACTAAAACCATCCAGAGTGAATCGCACACAAAGATATGTCATCGTTTCGAGTGATGGAGAGGGAAAAAAAAGCAACGGTCTCATTACTTTACAACCTCTTAATAAGGTCTTAATAGCAACATTTGGATAATTTATTGCACTGTTAAAAGAGATTTCTGCCATTTTCCAACACTAACAAATCATGTGTGAGTGGATTTATACCAGCACACAGCAAAAAAAAAAAAAAACTTCACTCCTCTGCATGTGTGGACTCCTCCTGTGCCCAGACACTGGCTCCACCCTATCAACTCACTCTTGTCCTTCCAATTAATTCTTACCCATGACCAGTCTCATCTCCTCCGACATGGCAGGACAGGGCCAGTCGTGATGGATGTGACATTAACGGGAAATGAAGCCGGGGAGATGCGATGCCCCAGTCCAATAGTGGCATTTGTCACTGCCCTGGTCATGCAGATTGGTCCAGCCTTGCCCACTGACTAAGATTAATGATGACTGTGGTCCTGTCTTTGTCTCCATGTGTGGCTTCCCCGAGCACAGCACAGTCTCCAAACATGACCCGTCTCACATTAACCCCACCGAGATCGGAGACACAACATGCGCCCTGACATGAAAATATTGCCTCCTTTTCACAGTCGCTCTGTCTCCTATTAGCTGTGAGTGAATAGTCAAAGGGAGGTGTTAGATTTAATGAATTAATTGAGAAATATCTGATTTCAATCCGGCAATTATGGCAATGATATTCTTCGGATGAAAACACAGAAAGCGAAACAGGGGGCAGGGGGGGGGCAAAAGAAATCATGAACACTCCACTCAAAGCTTGATTAAACATGTTTCATGAAGCAGCCGGTGAGTATTTGGACCGCCGTACAGTATCCTAGGAGGACCACATCCTGGTTTTGTAATAAAGAAATAGAATAACCTTAAGCACCATGCACCACTGCACAGAAAATGGCTTTTCCCTGACAGATGAGGTAGCTGGGGAAGGCTCAGATGGATGGGGGATTGGGCCGGTTGTATAAGACTTCAGGGATGCAGCACATTCCCCTGGTCATCCATCATTTGCTGACACATCCACTTATATCCGCACCACACATACATACAGATGTGATCCTCTGTTTGATCAGCAACCTGGCAATTCCTACACAACGCACGTTCTGGCCTGGTCTGTCCCTGCATGTTGTTTGTGTTCTGTGTGCGCACGCATGATCTGCATTGCTTTCATGTTTACAATTTACAGCAACAGTCCCACTTGTAGACGTCGCAGTTGCTTCATACATAATGTATGTATTCATTCATGGTATGCAAATGTTTATTTTATCTTTATTTGTTCAGCTTTGTTGTCCTTGTTTTTAGCTATATGTCTATTTCTATTTTCCTCTCAATTTGCTTATTGAACATTAAGAGCACCAAAAATGTAAAATTCCTTGTATGTGTACACATACGGAGCCAATAAACTGATTCGGATTAAACAACATTAAAGGCTAAGATACTAGCTAGTTTTGATGAGCCTTTTGATAGATTTGTTGAGTTTGTCAGGGCTGTCGTCATCACCATTCAAGTCGAAGGAGAGAGGTCGCTCCGTGTATTCAATTATTTTATTTCATTCAATCTAGTCCAGACAATGACCGAAAACTGAAAACATGTTTTTTTCCCGCTGTTAACAGCTTGACGGTGGAAAATATGTTTTTAGAATAGTTTTGGTAATATGGTCATCGAACATTGCTCACGCACAATATGTCATTTTTTTTTGCCACTAGCGGTCTCTTAATCAAAACATTAATATAATGTTATGGTGGTGGTCTAGTGGTCAGGCTTCCAAATAGATCACTGGAAGGTTGTGAGTTCAACACCAGGAGCTGCCACCATTGAGCCCCTGAGCAAAGCACTTAACCCCGAGTGGCTCCAGAGGACTGTGCCTGTCAATAGTTCACTGGAAGTCACTCTGCATAAGAGCGTCTGCTAAATGACAAATGTAATATTATATTACTAAACCTATATATTGTAGTATACATATTTTTACACATACTTGGTTCTATTATTCCATAATTCTTGTTATTTATTGTTGTTATATTTTGTAGTACAATGCACACATTACACACTTAATTTTCATTTCTATTTTTCGTATAAGTTCTCCATGTTTGTACGTATTTTTGTTCTAAAATGGAGCAACGATCGATAAATTATTTCTGATTTCTGATAACAAAAGACGTTGTTTGGTGCCATTGTTGTCTTGGTTAGGATTCCTTCATTGTTTATAGTTGAGGAGGTTTTTAAAGGGAGCCGAATTATCCGCAAAGGTGTCCTCCTCTCCAAATAAACTAAAAAACACAAAATAAAGCAGTTTCACGTTAAAAATCAATGTTTCTCCGATGCAGTTCGGCAGACATAGGAAGGAGGGACTGCGAGCTAACCGCGAACAGTATATATATATCTGTCTGTATATATTCTGTCCTTCATTGTTTCTGGTCGGTTCGTTGTCTTTGAGCACCGTGTTTCCTCGTTCCTGCCCGGTTTGTGTTTTCAGTTTTTACCTGATTGCTTGTTTGTTTGTAGTTAGTTGTTTTTTTGTAAGCTTTTTATAATAACGCTCTCTTCTTGTTAACTCGTCTTCTGTTATCTGCGTTTGGGTCCTTGGGCCAAATATATCCAACATTAGCGAGCTAACTATTGCTTCTTTGCCAACCTTAAGTTTTGAATGTGTGACATTGGGTGAACTGTTGCATGACTTTAATTTAATTGCCAGCAAAGGTGTCAACCCATAAGTACTGATCTATTGACAGCGTGCCAAGTTATTGGATGTTAACAGCCTCCCACCCTCTCTTTCCCAGTGTTGCCAACTTGGAAACGTTCACGCTAGATTTAGTGACCATTCAGACCCTCTTAGCAACTTCATTTCTAAAAAGCGACTAGTGACAAATTTTGCGACTCATTCACACCATCAGGAAAAAAAATATATAATAAAATACATTATATTGTAATTAATTTCCATGCATGCTGCACAGAGTTATCTATGGTTACATTGATGCTCCTGCCCTGAAAGTAGTTTGTTTGATCGTCAGGCTCCCACTTTACGTGTATGATGTCACTTATAGCCACTCTTGGAGCCGCCGCTAGCTCCTTTCATTGGCAAAGAGTCAGCAGCACTGCTCCTCTCTCCTTAAAGGTGCAACATGTAATACCGAGCCACCTGCTCCAAAGAAATAGGGGGCATCATTTCACTTCTACGACAGGATTCATTCAATCTAAATTTACGGTCAGTTATTTAAAAAAAGCCTACTATAGTGTTACTATACTATAGTCCTATTTTTACATTTTATTTGTAATAGTTTGGAATATTAATAGGATATTCTAACTTATTTTTAAATCATGTATTGTGTTTTATAGTGGTGATATGTAGGCCTTCTGTGTATTGTTTACTCCCGTGCAATGCTGCTGTAACACAAGAAGATAAGAGCGACGTGAGGGTGCAAGTCCTTTTCTCCTTTATGCTACTCTGGCGCTGCAGTGTCTCACTATCACCTCTAGAGGAGCGAGTGGTATTACAAGGCCGGGGCTAGTCAGTTAGCATGCTCATTTCAGTAGATGCCTCTACAACATAACACATAGACGTCTTTGACATAACGTCAACATTGTAACCTCTTACATTCTGTTGATGTTAACTTTTTTTAAATGTCTTTAATTAAAATTCTGGCCATATCTTACACATTGCACCTTTTTAACCCAACTCTAATCTGTCTCTCTCTCACTCCAGTCCAGTCACCATTCAATGCTTTCCAGCAAGCAATATCAATACTCTGACATAAGAGTTTGTGGCTACAACACTGAGACGCAATTTTTAGCGTTGTTGCTCAGGGCAACATGTTATTCCTTCCTCGAGCAGCCGGTTTTGCTTCTTCAGGTCTGCCAGCTCAGCAAGTCTCTCACTGGAAATGTAGCACTTAGAAAGAACAAGAGGTTCCTCATTTCACAAAATCTTAGAGCAATGATGATGCATAATTTGCATAAAATGCATAATGTACTTTTTATTCCATTCTTATTCTACTCACATGTTTTGTTTTCCTTGTAATGTAACATATGTTAAAATGTTTGCCATATTTTTGGCTGAATGTCAGAGCATGATGATAAAGAGGTGATTTGCAAAAAGAAAAAAAAAAAAAAAGCTGATGCTATTGAGACACAAAGAAGGCCACTGAAATAAATCCTTTATTTTAATTTTAAAAATCCATAGCTATAAATAAGCAAAATATATTTATTAGGGCTGTTGAATTAACACAGTCATTTTGATAATGTGTTAAAGAAATAACGCAAATGAATGCATATCATATTATTTAATGTTTATGTTGTAAACTACATGATCAAAGATCTTTTACTTTTATTTGTCCTATTAAATGCCCCCACGCAACCATTGACTTTGTCATATTCAGGCCTGTGAAACAAATTGTTGTGACTTGGTTTTATGCATTATAATACACATAAATATATACATAAATATATACACATATATACATCAAAATGTAATCTGAATTAATTATTTTTGTTGACTAAAAGCTATGATTGCTAAGCAGAACATTTTGGTTGACTTTTTATTGACCAATTTGTTTGTGAGAAGTTTACATGGGAAATGCCACAATATAATCATGGCTATTTAAAATAATAATAATAATAATAATTAAATAAAAGCATGTTCATAAACTATATATGTATGCCCTTAGTGCCATTGAGTTTAACACACCAGCTCTATGATATTAATCATTAAGTGATTTTCAACAAAGACTATTTGTCTACAAATAATAAATAAATGAGTGCCCTCCAAAAGATAGTATTGGACACCCTGTTGCCCCTCCCCCCTAAAAAAAACTACAATCGCACGCCTCCCCCCTACATCCAACCTGTTCGTAACACTCACCGAGCACTGGGCGAACTCCATCGGGGAATAACAGCGAGGGGAAGAGCTAAAAGATGGGCGGTGGGGTGGGAGGTTCTTAGTATTCTTGACCCCTTTGTGGTAGGTGGATCGATCTCTTGCTCCTCAACCAACATTCCCCCCGTGTGGATGATTTGCCACCGCCATGTGCACTGCAGGAGGAGGGGGGAAGACACCATCTCCAGCAGAGTTTGGGACAAGGTAAACAGAGACGGCTGCCAAAAGGGGCTCAGGGGAACAGGCCTAATGTGGCTGAGGTGGTGGAGAAGAGAGCTCCCTCTTCGTCCCAGGGGGATATGAATGTTGATTAAACATGTGCTCAACCTTGGATATTGAGTAATTGGACGTGGAGCAAATGTCAAGCGTTTGTTAATTTCAGCGTTATGTGGGGGTATATATTCTGTGATCAGTGGAGGGAGCTGGTGCTGAGAGCTGATGAGGCATGACTGGGAAGTTGAGGGGTCTGCCAAACACCCTCGCTTTTAAAAGGCAAACTTCTGCTGCCCTTGGTCATTAAAAAAGCAATAATATTGCAACAATGCCTGCTACATCTCCTTGCCCCATTGCTTAACCGTGAAGATAGCCTGGGCACTGAAGTAGCACTTTGACTTTTTGGGCAATAACGCTAAATAATCAGATGAAAGGATTAATATCAATTTGAAGTCTGTCTATTTAGGGTGTATGAGCCATTTCAACATTCATTTAAATGAAAGCGGCTTCTTTGGCAGTTACACCCCAATTGAAAGCCAGTATGTGGGGACATTTTTAAATTTTACCCGTTATCGTGGCAGTTTGATGCTGTCATGCCATTGGCTGGTACTGCTCAGTCCAACTTTTCCGATCATAAGGACTGACTCTACCTATGGTGTCAAATGTTTAATAAGTCTTCTTATATGGTTCTTGCACATATTCAAGTGTTGGCTTAAGGTTGTTAAGCCAACACTTGTTTAGCCTACACTTGAAATGTTTAAAGGATAGTTTGGACATTTCGAAGTGGGTTTGTACGAGGTACTTATCCCCAGTCAGTGTATTACCTACAGTAGATGGCGGTTGGCACGCCCCCAGTTTGGAGAAACAGACAAGCACGGGAGCAAAGCAATGCTGTGGATTGGGGCAACACTAAAACATATGTTAGGCACCTTAAAAATCAGACCATCAGACAGCCTATTACCAGCGGGGAACTGAAAATGTTGCCAACCAGCAAAATCCAATCAGTTCATCCTTGAGTCCAAAGTGAATTTTTGTGCCAAATTTGAGAAAATCCATCCCAGGTGAAATATCGCGTTCACGAGAATCGTACATACGACAACATACAAACTTGTGAATCCCCGCGACAATGAGTCCTTGAGCATACAGTCATAAATAAGCAGAAAATAAATTAGGCTGATGGGTCCAGTAGCATGTGAGATTAGATGTGGACGGACACAGATATGCGCACGCAGACACTCATTCACTCATTCACTCATTCACTCACGACCGACTACATAACCCCCTCACAGGCTTAAGCCTGGCGAAGATAATAAAGACTAAATAAAGTGGTTAAAAACATGCTTTTATTTGCGATCGTATCATCCATTTTAGGATTTCAGGAGACAATTAAACAAGGCAGACTAAGCAAATAAGATATAAATGGAGAGTCAAAGGTTTAACTTGAAAGTACTTGTGATACATAATCTGCTACACAGATCGTGCTGTGGGGATTTCTCACATTCTTGGTTTGTCACCAAAGGGTATAATGTCTCCGCCCACTGCAGTGGACACCACACATCAACGCTATAAAAGCATTTCAATGGAGCTAAAACAAACGTTTGAAAAAACATCCTTTTTTCTTATTTAATATTCTGATGTGTATTCATACCATTTCCTCTTAGTAAATGTTTTAAAAACATGTGTTTTTTCAGACCTACAGTATGTTGAGGTTCTTGAATCACTTTTTATATCATTAATGCATGGCGTTCTCTGCAGTGGACAGATATGTAACTCCCTAAAAATAGCATTTATTGAAATTAAAAATCATTGGCATGATTTTTTACAAACATTAAAAAAATAACTTTGTCTTTTAATCATTTTTGCATGAAAGGGTTATGAGTATGAATATGATTATGAAAGGAAAACATGCAGGAGACAAACCAACCAATCAAAGGCACAGGGGGCAGCTGTGGCTCAGGAGATGGAGGTTGTCCACCAGTCAGAGGGTTGGTGGTTCAATCCCCAGCCTCTGCAGTCAGCGTGTCAAAGTTTCCTTGGGCAAGATACTGAACCCCAAATTACAACAGTGTGTGAGTGTGTGTCACCTTGTACAGTAGCCTCTGACTCTGTATGAATGTTGTGCACTTTGAGTGATCACAAAGATTGGAAAAGCACCATATAAATGCAGTCCATTTACAGAGTACCACCAATGTTTTTCATTCAGATTAGAAATTGGCTACAGTGCATTTAAGATGATCAACAAGTTAATCATCCATCCATCCATCCATCCATCTTCATCCGCTTATCCGGGGTCGGGTCGCAGGGGCAACAGCTCCAGCAGAGGACCCCAAACTTCCTTTTCCCGGGCCACATTGACCAACTCTGACTGGGGGACCCCGAGGCGTTCCCAGGCCAGTGTGGAGATATAATCTCTCCACCCCGTCCTGGGTCTTCCCCGTGGTCTCCTCCCAGCTGGCTGTGCCTGGAACACTTCCCCAGGGGGCATCCTTACCAGATGCCCGAACCACCTCAACTGGCTTCTTTCTACGCAAAGGAGCAGCGCTTCTACTCCAAGCTTCTCTCAGATGACCGAACTCCTCACCCTATCTCTAAGGGAGAAGCCAGCCACCC
>CALSBV010010682.1:120892-159615 GCA_943590825.1 Bovichtus diacanthus
GTGATGTTCCACGTCCCCAGAGCCAGCCTTTGCCGCCCAGGTCTGGTTCGTCGAGGTCCCCGACCTTCACTGCCACCCGTCTGGCAATGTACCCGACCCCAACAGTTCTTCCTGCGGGTGGTAGGCCCACAGGATGGAGAGGGGGGGTGCCACATTGCTTTTTCGGGCTATGCCCGGCCGGGCTCCGTGGCAAACCCGGCCACCAGGCGCTCGCTGACGGGCCCCCCTTCTAGGTCTGGCTCCAGACGGGGGCCCCGGCCTTCCTCCGGGCAGGGTCACACCTCCTCTTTTTTGTTCTTCCATTGAGGCTTTTATGAACCATTCTTTGTCTGGCCCCTCGCCTGAGACCAATTTGCCATGGGAGACCCTACCAGGAGCACTAGGCTCCCGACAACACAGCCCTCAGGTTCATAGGAGCACCCAAACCCCTCCACCACGGTAAGGTGATGGTTCTCGGAGGAGAACCACAAGTTAATCAAGTCAAGTCAATTTAACTTATATAGCCCAATATCAAAAATCACAAATTTGCCCAAATTGTACCCGAGAAAACTGCACTCCCTGAATGGCAGTTTTCTCGTGGTCTCCAAGCATTCTGAGGCCGGGAGGTGTGTTCATTGATTGAGGTTGATTCACAGATCAACATGTTGCAGGAGTTTACTGATCGGCTGTGGGTACTCCCTGTCCACAATATTCCCAACTTTCAGATTGGCCGCACTTCGCCACAGAATAAAACAGCCCAAGGTGTCCACAAACATTGCATGACAGCTCGCCACAAGTTGCATTTTGCCGCTCCCCAGTGTGAATATGGCGTAAATTGTTAATATATTATATAATACTGTGATCTCTGGGGAATAATGATAACCTCAGCACATGTTATAATGTGTATCAGGGAAGGAAAACATTGTTGTATTCAATATTCACCGCCACATGCAACTATCACTGTGCTATTGATCCTTCAATCTGAATCTGTGTAACCATTTCTTCCGTAAGACACTACATTATGTTTTGTTACGCAACATTTTCCATATTATTTTCATCAAAAGATCCTGCGGCAACAGTTGCATTGTTCGAACAAGTGCAAATTATTCAGGATGAGAAAGGAAAATCTCTGCTACTCTACTTCCACTTACAGAACTGCACGCACCTCACATTTCTATTGTCTGCATGCTCTCTGTGCTGTGCGTTCCAAATGTGAACCCTGGACTTGCTTTATTTCTCCCAGTCCAATCTAATGAGCATCATCTCTGTCTGGGGATGCTGGCTGAGCCTCTCAAGTCTCCTTTGTGTAGCTAGACAGGTGTCTAACTGAATGATGAATGACCCTGTTTCTCCCCACATAATTGGCTCCTCGCTGTTTGGCCTTAGACTGGCTTCATGTCTGCTGGGCAGCCACCTCCATCTGTCAATCACCAACCTGCTGCTGCCTGGCTGGACCTCTGATAGCTATGCTAATGTACGGTCCTCGCGCCCCATTGGTTGGAGCCGCGCTGGTCCAAGCTAATCCATTAAAGCTGTGACAGTAATAATCTCCCCCCAAACACAGGGTTCCCAGTGTGCTAAACGTTATTTGACCGTTCCTGTCACGTTGGTGCTGCCAGGCACACCGGCGGGGTGATGGATGAGCCTGGCCCCAGCCCGCTAATTCATCACCTGCTGACTTGTGTTTGTGTGCTGTTTCAATAATTTAATGATTTCTGATGGGTTTTTTTTGTTGATTAGTTTCATTCAAGACTCGTCCTCCCACCTTTTATATGTTACTGTTGGAACTGTGAAGTTGCTTTTTGGGTTAACACCATTTCTTTTCCTCAATCATACAAAGATAAGAGTCCCGTGTTGTAAGAATGTTATTTTTTATAGGAGTCGAGGTTTATGTGATGAAATATCAGTGGCAAGTGTTCTGACAAGCAATAATGCCAAATGGACTGGCTGATGTGTTTATGTTTGGGAGTAATTGTGCTGGCTCTGTGTGATAGCTGTAATCAGTATCAAATGGCCTCACCTGACAAGAGCAAATATACAACCTGTGCACTCTGGAGCACACCCATTAACTCCAGTGGTTTATTTTGCTTTCTCTTTCAGCAGCTGTGGAGGGACGGTCACTCTGTTCAGATTCACAGGCAGTCCTCCCCTCTGTGAAGGAATCTTTTTTTTTTTTACCTATTTAAGATATTAGTTTTAAAACCTTGAGAGCCCCACAGGGAATTGGTTTGCCTGTTGCATGATATTTTACTTGTAAAAAATGTAAATGTGTTTGTCACACCGATAATACGTCCACTAATAATTCAGATTAGACTCTTGAGACTTATCCACATAAAACCATGGCTCATAATCGTTAAAAAAAGAAACTTCACAAACATATTTTTCACCCTTACATGCATTGGTATTTTGCCAAACATTCTGAGGTACTGTCACAGTCATGGGTAATTTCTGATTGCTTGGATATTACCTAATATGAGTTTGCCAGAGCTCTTTTCTTTTTTTTGAGACCATGATTACCCATGAATAGTAACCCTCATCCCGGAAGTGTTTTGATTTAGTTTCTGTCCGTGTCTATTTGCTGACCGAAATTAACTGAGACTGACCCGAGCTTAGTGCATGGTGGTCAACACAAGAGGAGGACCGATGAAGCCGACCTGAGCGAGCTGGCCAAGCCCCTCGGTCACGACACTGCGGGGAAGTCTGGCTTTGTTGATTGACAAGCAAGGTATTAAATGTACAGTACATATGGCCTATGAGCCTTAGTGGTAATTCATTTAATATAACATTTGACAGGACTGTAAAGTACACTTTGTTTGTGGCTTGTTATACAGGCCCGTTTGATTTTCACTGAGCATTCAAACTTCATTCAAATTTTGTGTTTCTGTATTGTTGGGATTTGTATAAACAAGTCTGGTTATTAACAAATATTAATGATAATTCATATCAATAAAACTATTAATATTAATCAAATCATTAATAGGGGTTGATAATAACGTGGCACTAAGATGATTCAGGTGCGTTAGCTCAAAATGCAATAAAATGGCTATCGCATTGTGAAAAAAACATTATCATTAGATTAATTAGAATGATTTCATTTACATAATATCATCTCGAGGGGGGGGGGGCACCTTAAAACAATGTCCACTATGGGTTAGCAGTGCTGGCTAACTCGGAGTCTTTCAAGCAAGCTCTCACGTGAACCGTGAAAAGAAAGAAAAGTCAGGTGCATCTGCAGACTGCACGGTGATCAGAGCCATAAACATGTGGAGAGCGGCCACGCGTCCGTTGATCACAGGCTACAGTAACCAATAGCTACTGTACATAGAGACTATGGCTGGAGTTTAGGGCACTTCCGGTTGCAGGCACAGGAAGTGATGTAGGGTTTTGACACCAGTGGAGGATCCTGGGAAGTTGAGTCCCATGGCTCAGCTGCCAAGTTGGCAAGTCCCCAACATTATCAGAAACCATGACATAATGTGGAAGAACCCTTGTTAGGATTAGAGGATGTGATGGCTCAAAAAGGAGGAGGTGATCTCGATTTAGAGGATGCTTGGTAGCAGCAATAAAAAGAAAAGGAGAGGAGATCAAGGAAAGGAGAGAACAGATAAAGTTAGAGAGAGAAAACACCAAGAGCAACAACATGAACGGAGGAAAAGAGGAAAGAACAGATAAAGAAAGTACAAAACACTAAAGCAGTGAGCTCGCAAACTGAGCTGGATTTTCATATTCAGCAGGTACTGTACTGCAAAATGTGTATTAAAGTAAAACAGTAAGTAAAGTATCATAGACACCATAGAATCTGACTACAGAGAACAAGACCTAGATTTGAATGTGAACTAGTTCATTTAAATCCGTGCGAACTGAACTTTGAGCCAGCTTGTGTGCAGTGTGAATGCACACAACACTGCATGCAACCATCCTGAGTTGATCAAAGATGTACGCTTGATAGTCGAAACCAAATTCCCAAATATAGAAACAGCAAAAGAATGGTAGTTCTGGAAGTGTACAAATCTGGAAAGATTGTTCGATTTATGTGAAGAACGTAGTCAGGCAGCGCTTCCTCTTTGAGATGACCCTGTCAGGTCTCATTGCAGGCAAAGGGTGGAGGCATTTGCCGACCCTGAGAGATTCTCACCAATTCATTCCATCCAAAAGAGGATTCATCGTTGAGCCTAATTTCTTCCAGCACGAGTCCACCCTTGACTCCCCAAGTATGATGCCTGAGAGGTCCTGGGGAAAACTGGCCGTTTCTACATGTCAAAGACCCAGCAGACAGACCACTTGCTGCTGTGGAACTATCTAAGTCCAATCTAATAAGAGCTGAGGATTTGGTAACACTTCACTGCAAATGCAGTCAGACTGACCCGGGACTGCCGTGCGTCAGGGTGCTGAGCACTACTGTCATCCGGAGATGGAGAGAAATGGCCCAGATTTTATGAACACAGACCTCCAGAGAGGCCCCTGCACATGTTACCTCGATCTGAACCGACCATCCGTCAGACCGAACCCACGCTCCGGTTTCTTAATGGACCAGACGAGTTCAGCCGGGTCCCTCACACTCCTTTCTTCTCACAGGCGTTTGAGCTGAGTACGTCATGTCTCTCTTTGGCGTTTTTATACCAGTGGTAAGTCGGTTCGTTGCAACCCATGACCACAGTTCCTAAATCTTTACCAGAGTCATCTGGTCATGCATTGTTGTGTAAGACACTTGACAAAACGGTGCTCACTTTGTCATTTTGTGAGTCCCTGAGAAATTGTTTTGTTGTTTTAGGACTTGTTGAAATGCAAAAAAAACAACACTACAGCATACAATTTTAAAATGCTCAACAGCAATGTAAAGTGTGTGCGATTTGGGGGCGAGAATATGCAAAACACGGGCATGGTCCTTTAGAGTTTGAGGCTATTCAAGTGTGAAAGAAGGTGTCTCTTTACTCCATTGAAGGTTTTTTGACATTTTTTGAAGTGCAAAGGTTCAGTCCTTTCAGGGTGCAGCTATGAATAAAATGTGATGAAGGTGAAACATGTCAGGAGGTGGATCTGTGACAAAAAAGAAGCACAGATTTGACCCACTGTGTATTACGCTCCAGTGTGTTGCAAGAGTGGAGTGTGGAGAAAAGATCCTGGATGGTGGGATTGGTTGTCATGCGGTCAGACCCTGAGAGGAATTCCAATATCTTTCCACAATTTGTGAAAAAAGAAAAGAAACCTCCACCTTGAACCTTTGATATATTCATTGGTCTTTTCATCATGGAGCAAGCGACACTGTGTCTAAACAAGCCTCACATTTCAGTCCCTCAGCGTCCCAGTGATTGGCCTGAGAACCTGACTCTGTGACAGATACAGCCAAACACAGCACGCTGCTAATCAAAGTGGTATGCATGTTCATGGTTTGGCTTCAACTCTGACCTTTTAATTCCTCGTTAGCTTGTGCTGACATACAATATGTCATTTATCAACGCTTAGTCAAGGCACAGAATTCCACACGTGGTGGGAATTAAGTCAAAAGCTGCAGCATGTACAAAATCAACCTTAGTTGCTGAATGCACAAATGTCCAATGTTCTAGTGGACAAACTAAGGAAAATGGCTGCTGACGCCTTTTCCAGCCACCTCAATGAGGCAAAAAATAAAAGTCAAAGAAAGAAAGAATAAAGACCTTTGAACAGAGCTTAATGGTCTTTTTCTGCTCGTTTGCAGACTGCCGCTGTAAACAATACAACTCGTGGTGAATTTCGTCACATGAGGAGGAGGAAGAGGAGAGTGAGAGCAACAGGGTTGGGAGTTGCAGAGATGTGCTAAGTATAGTGTGAGGGGCTGTCACACAGGCTGGACAACAGTGGCAACAAAAATGTCAGGTGAAAAACCTGGGACGACATGTGTCACTTTGATTCCAGAGCGGAGGCCAGTGCTGCAAGTTCAGTGTCCAGCGTGCCTGTCCGAATCCTCCTCTGTCCCTCCCTAATCTGAAGGAGAACACTTTTTGTCCAGAGTGAGATGGACAGAGCTGCGGGGGAAAGAATGTCCTGGCTGAAATACTGATTTCTTTGTGAAACTAAGGGAGTGGGACACACTAGGTGGTTTTCCATCCACCGGTTTTGAATGCACATTTCCAATTGCCGCCTATAACACCCGAGTGGAAATGCTGAAAATGAAAAAAAGGAATCTCTAAATATCACAGTGGAGTTATGCTTGGCTAAAATGCAACAAAGTGCAACGGAAACTCACTCAGCGGATAAATCATGACTGACGTAAAGCATACAGGATGACTAAAGCGTCCACCAAATCCTCCTCTCCATGAGACTAAAAATATCGGCAGACAACGTTTTGAATCATGTCATCTCTCCGCGCCTTCTTCTTCTTCTGCAGTGGTCTAAAGGCAGCCGGCGGGAAAATTGGCCCAACAGATGATCATCTCGATTAACAGCAGTGGATGGAAAGGCGGATTCATATGCATTTTCTTATGCCGATTTGCGAAATTCTATTAGGATTTGCACTGCACAATATCTTATATCTGATTATATCGAATAATCTTATTCACTTCTTACTGATGCTTGAGAAAGGTCCTATAGGGCCAGTAGTTGTAAAGATATAAACATTTAAAACATTGTAAAAAGCTTTATTCTCTGAACTTTTGTCTGGTGGGTGTCCCGGGATCTTCACTTATAATACATATACAAGGAAATGTCTATGAAAGCAATAAAAGTGCTTCAAAGTATCAAAAGCAAAGCTCCAGTTTGAGTGTTTAGTGATTAGTTTGTTTCTTGGATTAAATCCAAAGTGACAAAAAACTAGCAAACAAGCGTATTTTCGTTTTTGAAGAGACAAAAGTACGACTTGAATTCTCCTTGTCTTGTTTGTAGGTACAAAGCCGAAATAGACAGCGGCATGAACATTGTGTTTTTGGTCAGACATTTTGACTGCGTCACAAAAGAAAGTAACTCAACAGGCTACTCCACCGCAATTATTTTCCCGCTGTGCCACCTTCAAATGAAGAGTTCCTTACTTCCATCTTTGCCAGCAGGTTGACAGCATCATTTAATTACGAAAAATGTATCAATCATCGAATAAAATAATAAAGTTAAGTTGCCATATAGCATTATATTTATTTTCAAAGTTCAAAGAACAAGCTCAGTTTTTAAATAGTGCTACGGACAGTGTAAGTAGACGGTTAAGAACGGTGGAATAGAAATAAACGACATACCATCAAAAGCTATACTTCCAGAAACTGGCCAGCGGAGTCAGTGTGCAGTCGTTCAATATGTAGTTCCGGAACAGTCTTCTTTGGAATATCAATATTTTCAATATAGCTTCTAACTTGCAACTATCAAAAGAAGTGATATTTTCTTTCTAATGCTTCGAATGTCACAATTCCCTTCTCCTTCATACGATGTCCAAATATACTCGGCCCTCTTTGAGCCCCATCCTTTCCATTTGGGATAACACCGGGGTCTCCACTCATTCCTCTCATCATTAACAATTATTTAGTCGTTTATCATTTAATTTTAACTTCATTCCAGACCATGAGTGTTTTACCCTTACATCGCCAATTGTTTGTACCGATTTTAAACTTTTATTAATTAACGGTAGTAAGGTCCTCCATCTTTTAGGAGCCTATAGAAGTTGCCCATATTTGAATGGTGAATGGTACAATGTCCCTCCACACGTGCCCCTTCATAGTTCATTTGTATACATATTGAATCCCTAAAATCAATGAAAACTCCAAGCTCTACTCAATAAGAGGGGAGAAAACTGAAACTGTTTGGATGTATTGCTCTGCAAGAAACAAACTGCAATGCTAGGAGTGCAATCACTGAATCTGTGGAGTACTCTTTCAAGCAAGTGCTTTGAGTAGCCCACACAAAAAATAAAACACTTTAAAAAAGAAATAAACGAATAACCATTCTGTAGTTTCCACAGGCAGATGTTATTGGAAAATATTTCAAACTTGCTGACACTTTAACTTCCGTAGGAACACTTTTGCATTGGCGGTGATATATATATATATGTACATGCTCTGGCATTTCTTTAAAGAGGTATTACACATTATGCAATATGCATTAGTTGTTTAGATGATGGTTCTGGCAGAATACACCCTTTCATCCAAAATGAGAAAAGGTTCCCTTGAGATGCCGAGATGAAAGCAGGGTTAGTGTGTAGAGAAACTGACCAATCAAATATCGCCATCAGCCTCCCAAGAAGCCTAAACTCTGCCCTGTTCGCCACTTTCCCAACACTGACCTATGACCTCTCACGTGCATCGCACCGAATGTAACTGACGTAAAGGCCTCTCTTTGCACATGATTTTTTTCTCTTTTCCTAAATCCAACAGTGAGCATGCTCAGCCAATGCTCAGCCAATGATCCCTGCTGAGAGTAAACGTCCATCGACCTTGAGAGAGAGGACATACAGTACAGATGTCAAATTGTGTTTGACAGAGCTGAGTCAGAGGTTTGGTCATGACATTTGAGGTGTACTTTTACTTCTTACTCCACCATCTTCCAGAGGCCAATGTTGTACTTTTTCTTTACTTCGCTACACTTATTCGACACATAGTTACTTTGCAGATCAAGACTTTACAAAGTGCAACCTATTATCTAACTATGGAAGAGACTTTCACTCTGACAGTTTGGATATACAGTATACTTAGAGGATAATTCATGTTTTTTGCTACAAAGGTCTCATTTACATAGTTTTGGCCATTGTTCCTAATATTTTAGTTAACCGGGTGACATCACCAAAAAGAAGACACAATTTATCTACATGGTTTATTATAAGAGGATTTCCAAAACCACTGCCTCAGTCACTGCTCCCCATATAACAGACACTTTGTGACTCCATAGCGACCAATATGTGGAGATTCAGACTTATGGTTCATTTTGGAGGTGTGAAGTTCCATAACAGTCTTTTTGGCACCTCTAAAATATGCATTGCATTGTGGGATTAAAGCTGAAAGTGATGTCCATAGACACCCCCCCAGCAGCCGATTTGACTTGTCATATTAGGTGTTGCTGATGACACGAAACGTGGCTGCTATTCAGGTGTCCCAGTGAGCCAACATGAACAATGCACGGAACCTGAAACCGGAGCCGATCAATAGAATTCAACCATACTTTCATTCTACTTGTGCTTTGGGGAAATTGCCTTTATTGTGATGGCGGAAAGTAGAGAGGAGACTGCCAGACTAAAGCCTCAGACCTTGTACAGTCAGTGCCACCTGATGCCAACAGGGTTTTTTTTTTTTTTTTTTTCATATTTCATTTATTTAACTGCTCCATTGAAGTTCTGTAAACCTTTATTTTCGCCCTTCGCTTTCAAAGCCTATTTTATGGCTTAAAAGAAGTCCCATTTAAATATATTGAGCCTGTGCTGGAATCAGCCAATCAAACAACGAGCGTGGAAGACAAGACCTCGGGGTCTATGTGTGCCACAACCTGACCGCCTTTAAACATCCATCACGGCTTACACAGACCCACTCACTGCTTCAAAATTGACCCCCTGCACTAAGTTGGGTGCATACACTTTTTTTTCCTGCGCAATGACTGAATTATTTGTGACATTCCCAAACTCTAGTTTAGTTTAGTTTAGTCTGTGTGTCTGACCGCTCTTCCTATTAAACTGTCGTAGTGATGTCGCCACTTTCCCAAGTTCTCAGCCATGAATTTGTCTGAATCTGACTAAAATGATGGACAAAGCTATAAAAAATAAATAAATAAATAAGACCCAAGTTGCAGATTTGCAGAATTATCCTTAAAGCAGAATTTAGAGTATTCACATTCCAACATATAATATATCATTCTTTAGATCCTATATAACACTTCCAATATCCTGGTCACGTGTGTCTGTGTGATCCTTATGGGTTTATAGAATTTAAAGTGACTCTGTTCTTAATGATATGCATGTTTTTCATTTCCTACGGTTGGCCTCCCTCTATAATGTTTCTAACACACACACACACACACACACACACACACATATATATATATATATATATGTATATATATATACGTATATATGTAGGAGTTGCAGTGGCCTAAGTCTATGGCATTCCTGCTGTACTTTTTGGAATTTGTAACGCTATATGCCATTTCAAAATGCGTAGAGTAGAGCGGGAAGATGGCTTGGATGCCCTGCTGCTGTTAGGAGCGACTCTGCGTATGAAGCAGAGTTTGTGCATCGTGTGATGCAGCTTCTGCGGGAGCTTTGACCCATATTTCAAACGGATAGGCGCTTGTTTCCGGCAGCCTTCAAAACGCATTTATCTTCAGCACAGTCGGCGGGGCTGAATGAATTAGGCCTGTTAGAGCGGCGCTTATATGCGCTGCAAGAGAAGAGACAGAAAAAAAAAGGAAAAAAAACCTTCTCCACTCTGCATTTGTCTTTCTAGCCCACTGCTCTTCTGTTAGACGAGCCACGCCACGTTCTGCAATTTACTCTGTGCTGCGTAGAAGAAGATGAGGGTTATTATCTCAAGAAATGTTCGTTAATCGTATTAACGGATACAGTAGGTGGGCTATTTTTATTTTATTTTTTTTATCCGCTTGGAATATATGAAGAGGTGAATTGTGAGCACACTGCAGACTGCTGCTGTTTTGTTTGTTTTTTACCATCTAATTATGAACAGGAAAGACATTTGAAACATTAACCAAGTGTTTAAAAAAAAAACAAAAAAGCATTGAGCGGAAAATACAAACCGGCAGTGCGCAATATAGTGAAACCCAATCCAATTACCATGCAATAAATGTTATTTTTGTTGAAACTAAAGTTTTAAAATGTGGTGTTGTCTTCGATTGCATGAGGCCATCGGGTCTTTTTTTCTCAGGGAATATCGGTAGGAGAAGACTATTTTTGTTTTTTATTATTAATTTTTTTCAATATTTTAGCCTACCTATTTTAAAGAACCAAAGTGTGATATATTGAAGCAGACCCGAAAGAGGCCCGACACACACCCGCTCCCGCAGCTGAACACTAATCTGGCCCTAAACACCATGCACTTTTAGCACTCCCATTATTTAAGGCAGGAAGTAATTATTTGCTCAAATGCGACGATTAAAAAGGGTGAGAGGTGTGTTTTATGCGATGACAGTGTGACAGCACGTGGCGGCAGGAAATAGCCTTTAATTGGTGAAATTGTTGTAAAAGTCACTTTTCCGATTCAACAAAATATGATGTCCAGTATAAATTTTTTTTAAATAAAATGAAAATAATAATAATTATTATCATTATTATTTAGACAGTGTATGCAATGACATTCTCCATATGTGAAGCGTGTGATGATTTCGGCTGTTGTCGATTAAAATTAATATTTATCAATAACCATATAGACGTTGAGGCCTTCTCTGCCTCTCCTCTTGCTGCTGCTTTTCTTCTCCAATGCAAACCGCAGAGGATCGTTACAGGTTGACAGTGATAAATGAGCCGGTGCCTTTATTTATTTATTCTTCGTAGTTTCTGCAGGCCTATTTATTTTCTGCGTGGAAAATATTTGGAACCGAAAGAGGTAAAACATAAAGAAAAATCGTCAGTGTTTCATTGAAAACGCATTGATTTATTCAATGTATATGAAACAATGTGACTCAAACCACCGTTTTTTTTTTTCTTAATTATTATTATTTTTGTTGTTGTTCAATTTCTTCGCATCTTTTTCTCCCACACATATTCATCCAACCCTCCCAGCAGAACAGACTACACAGAAGCGACAACATTTAGTAGAAGCTGCTGTCTCCGACTTGGCTCGGATTTTCTTGAACTTTGCAGCCAGGCCATCCATCACTCCTGTCACCATCAATCGAATAACGCGAGACAACTGCAATCCCGTCTCATATCGAACCAGAGCTACGTGACCTGCTCCACCGACTGATGTCGTTGTCTAAAACATTTTCTCCAACGCCAACACTGACCTTTCTTGTTGTTTTTTTTTTTTTAAAGTGAAGACCTCAGGGAAATAACGAAACGGAAACAATCGGGCCGGCACAAAACCTGCTCTTCACATTAAAACACTTTGTCTGAAATCTTTGTTTTGTCTACCTCAATCAAGTCTTTATTTTGGTTTTTAGTGCAGACTTCTTCTCTGTGTTTTGCTGATAGAAACTATTTAAAATATTGTCAAAAAAGATGGAACTTACTCGCCATCGAGTGAATGTATAAGAACACGAGGGGAGTAAAACAGAAGAAAGATGCAGATGCAGTGCACGGAGAACACAAACACACATTCAGAGACTTCTCATTTTGTTTCCCTTTAAAAATCTTGGTTTTTGAAAAAGAAATAAAAAAAAAAAGAAAAAGAAACATATCAGTGGTAAAAGCTCACTCTAACGTCTAGTGATCACAAGCGCAAACATGGAGAGAAACAGACAAATAAAGAGCACAAATCTATACAGCACAACAATTAAAACTCTCACCGAGTACTCATATTTATAAAAAAAAAAAGATATTCACAGTGTTTTTTCTTGTTGTTGTTGTTTCGCCCTGTAAAAGACATGGCGTGTGCGTGTGTGTGTGCGTGCGTCAGTGTGTGTGCGTGTGTGTGTGTGTGTGTGTGTGTGTGTTTCTTTAAACACTTTTATTCGGAAGGGATGGGCATAGGCTATTTGGGGTTTGGGGGTAAAGCTTTAATTGGAAAATGAGAAAGAAAAAAAAAGTCTTCCCCGCGGGTCCGCCCTTGTAGAAAAATAAATAAATAATTTAAAAAGAAATGGAGGAGATGTGTCAAACTGCTTCTCTTCGCTATGAAGTCCTTGCTCGCTGTATTTCTCGTGCAGCCGCAAGGCTCCGAGTCTCTGTTCAGTTTTTTAAAAAAAGTCAAAGTTTTGGTGTTTCCATGGTGATCCTCTACACGCGCACCGTGCGGGCTCGGGCGGGGTGAAGTGGGAGTGGTCAGGTGGGTGTTCGGTCAGGTGGGTTTGACGTGCGACTGCAGAGGCAGCTCCGGTACTGAGCTCCACAGCCAGGTGGAAGAAGATCCCTGAGCCAACCATGGAAGCCTGGACGCACAGGGGACAGAGGACGGAGGGTTAGGACGCAGCCTGGGCCACACAATGACTAAATCAACCTTTTTGTTGAAAGCTTGTAAACTAATAACTGAATCTTGGGTTAAGATTTTTTTTTTTTCCCACACAATAATCCAAAAATCCAATTTTTTTAATTTTATATAAAAATGTATATTGTGTCATTCGTACTATAACTGCTACAACTGACGGTCTTGAAGAGAGCAACCAAAAAGTGTCCGAAACATAAATAAACAGAAAATGAACATTTCCAGGTCACCTCATTTTCATAATTTGATTTTCAGACCTTTATGTCTTCAACAAAATTCAGAGATAATTGATGAAGCGTGTAGATCGGCTAACTCAGCACACTGCACCCAGTTCAATCAAAGAGGGATTATCTTTCCTTGTTTTATTTCAACAATTTGAGGTAAAAGCTCCAAAAAATTCTATCCAGTATTCAACTGAACAAAATACTGGAGTGAAGTCTGAAATAAGAAACATCGTTTTTGAAACAGATTTGGTTTCACTTTGGGATTCCCAAGTGTAGAGATAATCCAAGTAAACAGTAGATAAAGTGCATCTTGCATTTTATTCTGCCCTTTTGACACACAATTAATTAATTAAAAAAAAATAAAAAAACATTCACATTTTTGATTTTGTGTATCGCAAAAAATATTTACAGGGTTTTGTCAAAACTGACACTCTTAAGTCAAAAGAGAAAATGGGACTCAATAGTTTGGGATCTGCCAACATCAGTAATAGCAGTTCTGAAGTGAGATGTGAGATGATCCAGGGTCATATTTTTGTTGAATATGCATGCAAGTCCCAAATGCCGTTATTAAAGGTTGTGCGGCAGGATCATACCCAATAATTCTGACTTTATACTCTCGGAAGTCCAGCTTTACTCCCCACTTTCTGACTTTTCTTAAAGTGTTGACTTTGTTTGAGTGGAATGAAACGTTCCCTTCAATATATAATCTCTGGATTTAAGAGGTAATTTCAAATCTATTAGAGAAGATTCCACCAAAGGCTCAAATATGAAATTCCATGCTACGTGACTTTATTTATTACTTTATTGGAAAATGTGGAAGCCAAAAAACTGAACACACAATGTACCTGTTTTCTCTCCTGTCCGACTTATTTATTCATGATGTTAATGGAATTATTTGTCTGCTTGAAGTGTTTTTCACTTCAGCGAGGTGGGGGATGACACAAAGGGCAAATGTTTTGTTCCTTATGAGCTCTTTATTGGCGATATGTAAAAAAAAAAAAGAAAAAAAAAGGCCTTGGTCCCAAATATTTGGGCTTTCAGTTTGACGAAAATAATCTTAAAGGCTTCAACTGAAGCTTTCAACCAAATCTTACATTCTTCCTTTTCTGGATGGGCTAAAGGTACATACTTTAGTTCAACCGTCATCATCTGAGGTACTGAAAGGAGTGAAAGTACTGAAAGTATGGGACTTAGAGCGTGTTATTATGCACTCCGAGCGCCGATGAACACCATGGGATTCAGTTAAAAGCTCCGGAAAAAAACCAGTAGACCAGTAAGACTTTTATGCAAACTACTGTTTCCATTCTGCATTTTCTTCAAAAGTGTGACTTTAATCTTTGATTTATGACTTTTTCTCAGAATTCCTATTTTCTTATTAATCTTCGAATAAAATATATCGTTGTCTCATCACTCTTCCATCATATTGCTTTTGAAATGAACCTTTCCAGAGATTCTCTCGCAAACATATACAGTTAAGATGTGCCGCATATATGTATATATATATATATATATATATATATATAAATATAATAAAAAAAACATATGGTGGAATCAGCTGTATTGTGCAATGTGCAGCAGAGAGGAGAGTAAAATAGTTCAGATCCAGTCATGTATTCCATAATGGTTAAATGTTATGGCTCGGGCTTTATCGTGCATGGAAAACCCTCATATTACTCCAAACATGGCTTCCTGCAGTCCTGGGGAGATTTACTGCCGCAGTAAGCATACGCTCTCGCCACAGATCAAATTAGGGGAAGCAAAAACATCCGGCTCTACTGAGCTATTACTGTAACTAGTCAATGATCATTCAATGAGAAATAATTAGATTAAATACTCTCCAAAATATATAGGCAGCATTTATTCAGGGTTGAGAGCCTGATGCCTCTATGCAGATCTAGATGTATTTATTTTATTTATTTTTTAGATGAAGCGTCACAATCTGCTCTTTGAACTTCATTAGCAAAGCCAGGGGAATTATCAGACAGGGGAAGGGGGGGGTGCTGTGCTTGGTGAAAATTGGCTCCAGTAAAAATAAAAAAATGAAGCAAATGCATCTCCTATTTACATATAAAGAGCTCTATTAATCAAGGTAAGTGTCATTACAGCGTGGCTCATTGAGCAGTGGAGAGTGGGTGTTAAATAAAATTCTCTGTGCTCGGGTGCCTCCGGCAGGCGATACGTCTTGATTTGAGAACTGTCAGCAGTGGTGAGGAGCTGATAGAGGCTGGAGGAGGAGGAGGTAGGGGAGGGGGAATAGTACCCCGATTCTTAATCAGATTGCCAGGGGAGAAGAGATGGAGGGAAATAAAATGGAGAAAGAGGAGGATAGAGTGATGGAGAGGAAAAGATGAAGTGGAGTGGATGAAGAGGAATGTGTTTCCCACACGGTGTTTCTTTCATTATTTTTTTTCCCTCCAAAGTCAAAGATGTTCCTCCCCCTTGACTATAAAATCTGTCTATAGACCAGGTATAATAAACTTAACTATATTCCAAATTGCTAAAAACATCACTGTCAGGACTAAAATTCTGGCAGGGAGATAATGAATCCATTAAAAACCCTAAAAATGTTTTATTTTAAAACCCTCGGTGGTTGCATTGGCCCTGTGTGAGTAGAAGTGTGAGTGAAATCAGTGGTGGGGGACATGGAGACAGACAAAAGACTGGACTACTTACTTCACCCTGTTTTTTCAGACTTGCCTCAGTGGAGCGGATTTACATGTAGTGCCACTGTCCGTCCATGCCCATGTTCATGCCCATGCCACCCATCGGCCCTGGAATGAGGAGTAAAAGCAGGACAGACAGACTGCTCAGAACATGGTAACATTATTGGCAACTGAGCAGCACAAAGCGTATGTACGAGCTTCAGCTCCGGTGCTAACACGAAGGATAAAAAGTGCCTGAAAGGTGACACAAACACGTTTTCATCTTTCCTTTAGATATCATGTGTTGTACTGTATGAAGCAACGCTTCTGTTATTTTACTTCATGGAACAGCTTTTTTTTAAATCTCTGTTGCTAGTACAGAGAAGGGTTTAGTTTAGTTCAACACAAATACTGCTTGCGTAGCTCCTTCGAAAGTGAGAATGAAAACAAATACAAACTATCTAATTCAGATGCGGAATGAGATTCTTCTCTGTTCCTTTGAATGGGGCTGTGAAGTCAGAGAAAAGTATCCCAAGTATTCCTTTTTAACAAAATCCTGGAATTTATCTTACAAAAACACAATATTTTCTCGTATGTCATAAATGTTTACAGGCTACGGAAAGATAAACTTTAAATGTTTGAATGTATGATAATGATTACGTACGGAAACCTTGTATATAGACCCACAGTATTATGTATGATGATTTATGGAAAAGCAGAAAAATCATATTGAAACATGAAACAGGCCATATCATCGAGGGGCATAGCATCAAACTGAAAAGGTTGTCGTGGTGATTCTTGCAGCACAAAGTCTGGAAGGAAACTATATTCACAAGTCATTGTGAGTTAGGGATCAACCTTTCTCGAGTGAAAATAAACAACTTCTTCAGCTCTGTATTCATTTGTTACCGTGTTTAATGTGCAGTTTCACCGATGAATAAAAAAAACACTGTAGCATGGATCCGTCTCTTCTTTTCCCACTTTTCTCAAAAACTATCAGGCCAAAACACATCAGCCAAAGCACAACTTCCCCTCAAGTTGCGTTCACATGATCAGCGGCGCTGTAGTTTTCCTAGAGAGAGCGCCATCGCTCGACTAGGCGTGAGCTACCCTCGGCTCAGCTACCTCCAGAGAAATCCTCTGAGCATTGTGCTCCTTGTCCACTGCTTAACGTGAAACCTTTCGTCGGACAACAACATTTGATATTGGACAAATCAGCAATACCCAAAAACAACGACAATGACAACACTTTTTAAAAATTTTTAAATTTAAAATTTTTTTTACATCCAAAACCAACTTGTCATACTATGGTACGGTTAGGATTTGGGAAAAATATTGTGGTCGCCGATAATAAGAAAAGCAGATAATAATTGCTGGTCTGTAACTCGGCAGGCGAACTGTGGTTGGACCTGTCATGTCCCCATCCACCAAACCCACCTCGACACCTTGGCTTTCCGCCTCATTACACAACGGAAGCACTACTTCCTGCATTGGCACTAAAATATGAGGTGTATAATCATCATCATCATAAAAAAAAAAAAAAATGTGTTACTGAATGAATTTTTGTTACAGTTTGAAACTCAGCTGACCATAAGATTATAGAGATTTTGCCCTTGATGGTTGATACATGTATGGGGGGGGTTGCTTACCTCCAGGTCTGAGACCCATGTGCTGCTGCCCATCAAGTACAAAGCCTGCCATTGGCTGGCCATCTGGACTGTAAGCAGTACCCTGATTCACTGGAAAGAGGAGAAGCAAGATTGTCAGAGTGAGCAACGCAGACTCTACTTCAAACCCAAACATGCTGCACACAACTCACACACCTGCTATCTCTACCTCCTACACACACAATGCATACTCCAAAAGTCTTTGGACAGGCTCCTCAGATTCTTAATCCATCTCTCTTCTCATAATGTCTTTAGCTCCTGTCATCC
Organism: Bovichtus diacanthus; assembly: GCA_943590825.1. NCBI lineage: Eukaryota > Metazoa > Chordata > Actinopteri > Perciformes > Bovichtidae > Bovichtus > Bovichtus diacanthus. Next base: position 138,703 of record CALSBV010010682.1, read on the forward strand.
ACTTGAGAGTTTAACAAGTGACATCAGTAAGGCAGCACAGTTCGCATTGAGTTTCTCCTGATCAGGCCATAGAATAAAAGGAAGTATTGAGAACACTGAACACTTAGTGAAGTGCAGCTTTTACCTGCTCTGTTAGACTGGTCAATCATAGGTTGGACTATTCTCCTCCTTGCATTGATAAACCTGGAAAAAGAGCAATAGTAATAACTATTCGATGAACAGGTGAAAGAGTGACTTAATATCGAGTGGTGGGGGAAAAAAAGAAGAAAAAAGCATTGATTAGAAAAAAAATTAAGATAACGTTTAGCTTCTGAAAATGCTGAAAACGAAACGAAAACGAAAAAACATGAAAAAAAAGAAGTTTCAGCTTTTATTTTTAAATGGTCTTCAAGAGTTGTATCTTTGTTCGGTCACACCCGGCTCTGTCATTTTAATGAATAATTCAAATGATTCTATGTAATTATTTAAAAAGTAGACACCCAATTCATCGTCTCAAATATCCGGCATTTACAAAAAGCTGTCAATTTAATTTCTGCAGCCTTTGAAGAACTGGAAGCCCGCTGGGTGTCTCCAGGGATATGATTTATAATCTTGTTTATTCCTGTTGACCTAATCTGGGGCATTAGGAGAAAGTCCTATCTTAAAAAATGTATTGATTTGGGTTTAGCCCTGTAGCCTCAGGCTGTGATGAGGCTAACTGCTTTGCCAATGTTTTGCCATTGATACATCCAGTGAATGGACAGTATGGTGAGTGCATGCTTGGATATCTGTATGGGATATCGCCTTTACTAGGGGATTACAGGGTTATTAGAAACCCGTTACACTTAAAAACAAACTCCTTGGTAGACTTTTAAAAGAAGGATTAGAACGCCAAAACTACGTCATCTCAATTAATCCAAATTATGAACCCCACGCAAGAGAAGGGTATCCTCTGAAACTGAAGCCAGAAGGTGGGATTGTTTGATTGGACTGAGCTCGGCCTTTAATCTTTCACGTCATACATGTAGTATAAGGCTGTGAGGAAGAGGTGGGACATCTTCTCTAACACCTTGAACCTTTAGCTGCTTTCCACAGTAAAAAAAAAAATTCCCTTTATTCAAAGGCATGTCGTCCCTATATGTCTTAGCCAGGCATGCCACATATTGTTTGTTTTTTTTCAAGATGATGTAATCATTTAAAAAAACTAATTTATCATGTCAGTGGTACTATACATGTGCTATGACAATTTAATTGACACACCTTATAGGGGAATAGATATAATGTTTAATTGGACCACTTCCAATTCAGTAATTCAAATAAATTGCAAACATTAACTGCACTGCACTTCCAGGCATGCACACAATTGATGATAGATGAAGGATGCAGTTTCATGAAATTGAATAATGGATGAATATTTACCTGGGTTTAAGGTGTAAAAACTTAAAATGAATCCACACTAAATAAATAACTATTAAGGGTTTTCAAAAGTTCAATGCATTTTTTACTTTTCAATATGTCTATAGGTACGTAGGATGGTGGTAGTATAAATACCGTCCAAAAAGTAGTCAAACTGTAATCATGGCTTTACATCAAACACCTGCATTGTTTTGAAGAAAGGACTACACTTGACCACGAGCCTTGACTCATAAATTATAAGGAGCGCATATTTTACAGGATTTTTAAGCAGCTGTTTGGACATTTATTTTTGATGGACATGAGAGACAGCCATGCTAAATCCGACAATATGTGGATGACATCTGTGTGTTCTGCTTTGACTAAATTAAGACTCCATGACTAAGCCTGAGGTGAAGAGTCAAGAGAAAGTCAAATCAAATGTATTCATAAAATGCATTTCACTAACCAAAGACGCATGTGTGAGTGGATGACTTACCAGTTGTTCACTTGAAGTATGGTGAGGCCTGTGTCTTGTGCTAGCTGCTTTTTCTGTTCCTCTGAGGGGTATGGGTGCTGTGAGTAACAAAAAAACATAGGAGAACAGTCAATAAATACAAATAAGTAAACATCACCTTCAGCCAAAAAACAGTGTGCATTCATTCAGGTGCATATAGAGCTGATGTTTCCCTTAAGGCAGGCTATTATACTTCAAGGCTAACTCCCGCCTCAGATACAGTAGCGTGATCATATTCTGTGCCCGGTCTCTTCCATGCACAGTTATTCCAGGAACTGAGTGCACAATTCGGCTCTGGAATAACAGAGGCTGACCACGGTTTGGCCCCCCGAACACTTCATGTTAAAAGCGCGTGCCATTGTGTGACAGTATTTGACATTATTTGACATTGCTTGACAAACGATCGGGTGGGATATAAAGAGGCACAATGGTGGCTTTTGTTTGGGGGCCCTGATAAGCTTAGGCCCCCTGTCACCCCCCCACCACCCCTCCAACCCCTCCCCGCCTTGCTCTATCTCCCTGTCCTCCGGCCCTGATCCCTTGGCTGGCTCTGTGTGGGAGTGTGTGTGTGTGTGTGAGACAGTGGGAGGAGGGCGGCAGATGGTTGACAGAGGTGATCCTTGTACTGAGAGAAGGGTTGTGGGCCAGTCCCCATTCTGCTGCTGTCAGCCAGCAGCCGCCTCCTGTGGTCATCAGTGAAGGATGAGCTTCCAAGCACTTCATTTTTAAACTGCCTTTCAGGTTTAGTGCGCGCACACGGGTACACACGCACGCACACACACACACACACACACACACACACACACAAAACATGCACATAGAAATATATATATATATATATATATATATATCATTGTGCTTGCATATTCATTCACTCATAAATGTGCATTCATACACACAAGTCTCAAACAAAAGCATGCAAATGCCTCTAAGAAAAGTGAGAACAGGTGCGGAAAATGGACACACACAAAATTGAGCGCATACGCAAATGTTGAAATGGATACGAACACACACATCTGTACTGAGGGTGTATTGTGGGGGGTGACCTGAAGCAGTCCTCGCGGCTCGGCGGCCGACAGTCAAGTGACAGATTACTCTAAGCTCCGCCCTCAAATCAAAGCTCCAAACCACAGGAAAGAAAATCTCTCCTGTCCCTCTCCCTACGGTCTCCATTTCACACGTGACCAAGCGCAGTGACATGATGTTCACCAGAGGGAGTCTCGTTTTCAGTAACTGAATACTCAAAGAAAACCATTAATTGATCCCTCTTTTATTGAATATTAAAAAAATCCTCAATGCAAAGATTAATAATCTAATCAAAAACAAACACTGAGAAAATGCACAATATTAAATCCTAAGATTTAGCTTTACATCCTCATTCCACACTAATGAAGTTGTACTTCTTTCATATTTTGCACTAATTTATCACCTTTGATTCCTTGCTCTATCTAAACTCTGCATTTGCGGGCTCATGCGATAATCAATACATGTCTTAGCTAGGATTTCAACACACATCACAGATGTTTACATGAATGCATTGAGTGTCAGTGAAACAGGGACATACGGACAAAGGTTGGTAGGACATTCTGAGCCTTTGTACTGTCAAAAAATGACAGTCTTAAACCTCGCCGAGGTGCCAATGTTGTTGGTCACCCTGTATCCTCCTCGAGCCTGACACAGATCTCTGATCTACAGAAGCTGACAACTTATACTGTCTGCACAATTTGAAAATGGCAGCGTGACATGACACACGTGGTAAAGAGAAACCAGAGTGTGTTACTGCTGTTGTTGAGGAACACATCTGGTCAGGTGTTGGTCAGTGTAACGTGCCGGGGGGATGTTCTGAGTTTGAAAACTGGGTTGTTGTCACTGTCAACGGATCAGGTTATCAGGTGGGTTTGGTCACAATGCACACACGCACACAGGTGGCAATTCTGGAATTTATGTCGGTCCTTAATGTTCTCTGTCCTGTGAACTTTGTTTTACTGAACATCCAACATGTAGCTGCTGGTTAAATATATTAATACTGAAAATATAGAGAAATACTTTCTGGTCTTTCAAAGTCTATTTCCATTTTTACAAAATGATCTAGTCTCCCTGTCTACAATTGTAGCAGCCAGAAACAGAAACCTGGTGTAATATTTGACAGTGTCAAACTTTCGTTTGATAAATCAGTTACAAACGTCGTTCAATCGTGTTTTTATCAACTGAGGAGCATCTAAAAAATCTGGTCTTTTTTTCTGTGTCATAGATGCTTGAACGTTACATATAAACAGGTAATAAAACATTTTATCTCGACTGAGAAATCAATCAAAATTTCAGCTGACTTTGAGACAGCACTTGTGACCTCCAGCGGATTCCAGGTCTGCACCCCAAACTCTTTGGCATCAATCCTTTAATATGGATAAATGAAAGGTTGCATGGAAACAGTTACGACCAGGCAAATGGACCGATAATGAATAATATAATGAATCGCAACCTTTCACAGCTGCTTTCTCTATAGCTTCCTCAGAAGGGGATCTTTTAAGGGTCTTCAGAATGGACAACAAAAGCAGGAGGCTACGGCTAGTGGTGGACAGAATCCCCGCCCCACCCACCCACCTCTCCCAACGGCCTTCCAACTGCGGGCCTCACACTGCAACGTCTGACAAAACATAATCCCGCTCTTTTCACACCCTCAACGACTGATGAATGCTTGATCGCTTGGGTGTTGCAATAGGCCTTTCAGAGGCCAAAGTCCCCTTGCACACTTTTCATAGACACATCCTGCCATGGCAAACACTTGTGCTTAACAAATTAGGCCTGAAAGGGAATGGGGAACAGAGAGGGGATAATTCAATTATCCTCCTTTTTCATCTGGAAAATCTAAAGGTGGGCTTTGGAAAGGAAGGGATTATTCCGAGTACAGGAGCTGTATGGGCCTTTTACAAACCAAACAACTGAGGCGTTATAACACATCTAAAAGCGGGAGAGATAGAAATACTGATGGGGCAGCGACGGTGGTATCTTTTAGACCCTGGATGAAAGGTACAGCTCTCCTCTTGGGGACTTGCTCAGCCCCTCTTAAAGAGCTCCCAAACAGTGCTACTACTACTGAGCGAAAGGCTTGAATGTTGATTTCTGTACAAACCGTGAGCTTGTATTTTTAAAAGGACCTTTAGACCTAAGTTTGTCTTTGCTTTGTTCTCTTACAATGGAGCAAAGATAAACTTAGTTTCAAGATGCCTTCGGGTAATGGGCAATGTAGGGCTGCTGTTACAGATAAGGAGAAAAAGTTTTGTGTTTGAAACATCTAAAAAGCCAAAGCTAGACGTAACTTGTATAAGAAAGCAATTCAACAGGGTCTGGGGTACATTTCCTTACCGTAAGGTGCTGGAAGAGCCATGCTCTCATTATATTTGTGGCTACTTTGGGGAAGATGCCTCGTTTCTTCTGCCTCTTCTTGTCCTGGTCATCCTCGTCTCCCGTGCCCGGCGATGCCAGGCTGTTGTCGAGGCCGTCTCCTGTGATCAGAGACAAGAGGAGTCACGTTACGAGAAAAGCTTTAATTTGGCCCTGTCGCCTTCATCCACCTCCGCGAAAACGTGCCGTGAAATAGGCAGAGGAAGATTGCATTCCTCTGTGGCACAGCGGCACAAGACTCTTCCTCTCACCTCTGCTCGAGTTCCCGGCCATTGGATAATGAAGAGGAGTTTGTAGTGTGGGAGCTCTATAAAACCAAGAGCTATTAATTCAATCTGAGCCACGCGTTTGACATGAGGTAATGACTGCGGGAGCTGTGCGCCTGACATGAAATAATGAACGCTCAAACTGCAGTCAGACTCAGTGCTATGTACTGATATTTTATGCGACCTCTGTTTGAAATGGGACTGATCATTACCTTGTGAGTACAAGAAGTACAAGGAGGGAAAAAACAAAAGGCTAGCCTGCGAATGAAGTACCAATAACATCAAACCATGTGCTGTTTGAAGTTGGAATCAAGGCGTTCACTTGGGGTACTAAGGCAGAATGTGGGGGGTGTGAACGGGTGAGTTCCCATGTGTTCACTGCCCCCCCTCCCCCCGGTTGACAACGTCAGTGTTGGATTTCATGCCAGGCTATGGATCTTGCCATTAGAAGCATCCCTGTTTGATATCAGCAAGATCGAGGCAGGAGGCTTCCTTTAAACTGAGATTTCCGCCCCTGCTAGCTAACTCACTCCATCTTGTAACACAAGGGGCACTCCACTCCCTCTCCCTCTCCGCCATTAATTGTGCATCAGCCGAGATGATTTACTTTTAACAGTGGTGGTTATTTTTCTTGCCCTCGAGGCAGAGAAGCCTTGAAAGCTTGCCTGGAGGGCATGTGAATAATGCATCTGAGAGACTCCTCCCCCGAGGCGGGACAGGAACCCTACTTTTCTTAAGATTAGCCCTGGCATGTCTTTTTGTTTTTAGAGATGCATCAATCAAATGCGCCTATATGAGCCATATTCATGCATAAATATTTCAGCTAATGAATATTGACATTAAAAAGGATGTGTTCTAGGGTCGTGGGCTCTGGGGGTTGTGGGAGTTTTGACGGATGGTGTCCAGCTCTGAGTCACAGGCAGCGTGCCTCTGTCCACTACTCTTTACTTTGTTTCCTCCTCCACCTCTCCTACAGCCCGTCAATTAACTTACTTCCCTCAGGTATAAGTTTGAGATCAAGAATAGGGATGTCATCTTCCTACATACCTCACAAGTCAGCGAGCTTGATCAATGTACACAAACTACCAACAGGCAGTGCAACTCACAAAGATGACAATTCACAAATTGATATATATATATATTTGTTCGACCATCATGACCAACACGATGAACATATCAAAAAATGTCAAATTAAATGATCGACGGAATGATTGAGACTGGTGTGTCTCTACCTCTTAAAGAAAAAGTGCAAGTCCATTCAATATATAATTTACGTAAATTAAATAGTAAACGATGACATGAGTGTTATATTTGAGTTGTACTGAGTATTTTTGATTTTGAGAACATACAGATAAAGTTCATGTGCGGCAACAAAAAGGATCATAAAAAGTAAGAGATGGAAAGAACGAAAGAAAGAAAGAAAGAAAGAAAGAAAGAAAGAAAGAAAGAAAGAAATAAAGAAGAGGAAAACAGGACTTGCTCGGCCTAATTATATCTGAGCAAGGCACGCTGTCCTACCCTCCAACCCCCACCCTCGACACCCCACCCTGGTCCACCTCCTCTCCTCTCCTCATCCCTCTTTCTTCTGCTCCAAGAGGGGAAAGCCGCAGGGCAGATCCTCTGCTACACTAATCGCTACTGACTGTTCCCCGGCAACTCGGCCAATCTAACCAGTGTGTGACGGTGCAGTCTCAAAGTCATACACCCGTGCAAGTCTCCGCTGCCCCCCCTTCACCCCTGCTCCCTCTTCTCTCTCTACACTCCCCACCCCCCCACCTTCCGCTCCACCATGCCTGCCAGTGTCTGCACAGTAGGTGAGAAGGGGGGGGGGTAGATGGAGGGGTGGGCATTACCGCAGGGATGGCTGGAGTATTGCCCCGGGGCTAAGAAGAAAACACACACACTAAAACAGCACCTTAAGATATGAAGAGTCTTCCTGTTCATCCTAGCCTACCTCTGCTGCTCATATACGGCCCGTGTAGTTTCAGGATTTCCTCTTTGTACTATTTAGGTCATTCCAACTCAGCCTCATTGCTTTTTTTCTTTCCTATTAGGCATTCAATATTGTGAACAATACATATACGTCTCCATCTTACTTTGCAACGTTTGTTTAAGTTTGATGATGAAAGTGGGCGGGAGGTTAGTGGAACAACATTGGAAACTGGAACATGTACAGTACCTAGTCGATGGTATTTCTTACTCAATCAAATTGTGGCTTTAAAAACTTATATTAAAGCTTTGGGCTGATCATTTGTATGTGTATGACAGATATTTCAGTCTCCTCCATTACTGTTATATTGGGGGTTTTTTCTATTTCTTTATTTAGTTATTTAATAATAAAAATAAATACTTTTTTTTTTCTTTCTTGATGCTAGAAATCTATTCATGTACATGCGCTGGCTGCATGTACATGGATCACTTTGGGTGGGATATTCTTGACATTTGAAACTGTGTGTTTTATATTTTTTCTCAATCATGTCCTCTTTCACAGTCTCTGCTCTCTGTAGCTCAGGGGCTGTTAATGTTGGGTGAAGTAGTCAGTGGATGACGTGTCCATAAGACAAAGTGCAGAGCGGCTAGCCGAACTGATTGCAGCTCTCCCAGGTGCATCAGTGATGCAAAGCCAGCGCAGCCTGTCTAATGAGCTCAGCGGGGCCTGATCCATCATCAGTGACACCTTGAGGCTCCTCCCCTTATTAGACATGACACACAGCTCTAAATTGAGTAGTCTGGAAGGTTTCCAAGACATGAGGAATCCTCTGTTTAACAAAGTGAGCATGACGATTATAAGCTGTTGATGGGGATATGCAACCTCTTGAAAGCAGTTTTAAAGGAAAGTCAAGCAGTTTGCATGCTGGCAACACCCAATGGCTGTTTACCAGTGCCCAGGAATCCACTGATAAGGAAGCAAGCAAAAGTCTGAATGAAGAAGATTTCTAGTCACGCTGGAGTACTTCCTAAAGCCAGTGAAGGAGACTATCTGCTTTTCGTGATTTATCACGTTAAAGGTGATTCTTTAGTCAAAGCACATAGACGATTAAAATACATAAATAAAGGTAAAAGTGTCATTTGGGTAAACAGGACGTGATATTGATATATTGATATTTTGCTAAAAGCTGCCTGTTATCATCTTTTGTTTGGTTTTAAGGGATTGGTTACAATAAAAAATAATAATAATAATTCCCACTTAAATCTGTAGGTGAACAGAATTTAGTTTGTGATGTTCGCAGCATTGGAAAAATAGCATTCAACAAAATTCAACAGCAACATGTCTCTATAGAAAAAGTGCCTTAAGGTCTTTTCTCTTTTGCACACCATCTCCTCTGCGGCCGCGTGCACGCTATCGGGGTACATATTCGTGCTCTTGTGATTGCACTCTGGCACTGTAGTTTGCACTGTGGACAAATGGTCACTGTAAAGCTGAATGCACCCAGGAATTACTTTACATAATAAGATGTATGCTGTTTTCATACCAGGCTGCTACATATTATCTCTATCTCTTTCTCTTCCCTGCCTTTTTAAAACATTTCTGACATCCACAGCCTGACAGATGCTAAAGGGACATTAGCCCACGGGTCTCAGTGGCCGTGATGTCATTGGCATGTCAGCACCTCTACCTCCCCACATTCCTGACTCCAGACTCCAGGCTCTGGATGTGACAAAAAGATGCAACACATCCTGTTCCTCACATTTCATTTCTCAACACGAGTGTGCAGGATATTTCTGAGTCACTCCCACTGCCTTTTGTTTTATTCGGGGCTTTGTGATGGACATTTCCAGCCTCCCCCCTTGTCCTCCCCCGTCCGAACATTCCTCGGAGAGCTCAGCCCCTTTTTGCTGTGGTCAACAGCAGTCACCCTGGGGGTTGAGCTATCAAAGAGAGCCCTCTCTGCATATCACACAGCTTACAAGGCAACAACCAAACCCTGTGAGCTTCCAGAGGAGGAGGCAGCCACAACCCAAACCACCAGCAACACAGTGTATGGATCATGTACTTGTGGTTAGCCAGGGCTGGGAGCCACATCACCACCACTTTAGTGTTCCCAAATGACAGTGGCTTTTAGAAGGTTGCGTCGGACCACAGAAGCATTACTGACATGCTACCACAGTATGAACAGCATTGACCAGTATTTAAACGTCTATAATCACTCTGGAGGAGTATTTTGAGAACCTTGTGATCATCTTTACTTTTTGTAATGTTGAAAAAATTGAGTCGTGTCCTTAAAAATAAATCTGCATGTCTGTGCATGAAGCATGAACACCGTCCGCCCTCCCCTACTTTACGCTTTGCTGCATCACTGCACTATTCTCCTGCACCGGCACTGAAAATTGATTTTTTTTTTTTTTTTTTTTTTGTCCGTTGGAAATGTTTTGGAAACTTTTTGGATTTGCAGGTGATGCTTGTGCAAAGATGCAAAACATGTGATTCGGTGTGTCTGTACGAAAAAATGGGCACCGCTGATTGGTGGAATGAGAAGGGACACAAACCTGGCAGGCTGGTGTTGGAAAGCTCGATCATCAATCCTTCCATTAGTCTATCACCACTAATCCAGAATAGCTGCATATTAACATAATCTTAAGGAAGATGGCTGTCCCTGCATTCACGCTCCCACATCACAGCTCGTAAACAAGGTGAGTGTTTTTTCACAGTACCGAACTCACTACCTGCTCCAAATGAGATTAGCATGATACACCTCTAACTGTCCTTTTTAGGTTGTGTGTTTGTTCCCTGGCATGAGAATAGACTGGAAACAAGGCAGAGAGGCCCGGGGAGAAGCAGCAGGTAGCATGCAGCAGATCCTGCAGCAGCAACCACAGCTCTGATCATTCTGCCTTCTTCTTTTCCTTTGTTCCTCATACATAAAGTCCTCTGTCCTTACATCCCTTCAGGGGGCATTCTGCACTCCCATCCCCTATGCATTCTCTCCCGGGTCAAAAGGGCATGGACCTTGGGGTTTCCCCCACTGTTGTTTAAAAAAAGCCGAAAGGAAAGAAGCTATTCACACTGTGGCCTTTCTCGGCTCGCCTGAACATACAAACCCTAGATACTCAATGGTTGAATTAATATTGACCAAAACAAACGTGTCAAACTCTCAGTGTATTTTAGGCGAAGTTGAGACACTAATATACATTTCAAGAGTCTTGATCTCTTTCTGATGTCCCTTAATCCTCTGAGTTTCTCTTGTCTTGCAAAGCATCCTCCTATTGTTCTCTGCAATGCTCTGCTCCTTGATGCCTGATGGGAAGAGGGTGGAAAGTTGCTTTTAAAGTCCATTCTATTTTTACTGCGCCCAAAGGGGAGAAAAACAAAAACAAGCCATAAAACCCTTATAGCCTCCAATTAGCACATCAGAAATCACATTAAGTGCAGGAACACCAGGGCGACACAAGAAGGACCAGGGCCGGGTGGCATCAGAGGGACACAGCAGCAGACAATAACAGCAGACAACTGCAGTAAACTCAGAAGATCTCTATATCAGCGCTAACTGACCTGTAACTGAAAACCCGTACTGACTATAAAAGTGGTAAAATCAAACATGAATTGGTAAAAATCAACATAAATTACTTGAAGTCAAAGTTTAAATCCTTCACGTTCACGCACATCACATATTGTATATTTTTCTCTCACTGTCAACAAATCCCATTAAAAGCCAAAACCAACAATCTGTTTGTCTCCTAATCAAGCATGTAGCCAGGATTTTAGAAATACTGAGGTCATAAATCGAATCCGGACCAATTATATTTTTTTGTAGATACAATTTAATATCACAACAGACTAAATTATGTTGCGAAACATTCTCTTCAATGACTAAATCCTGGTAGGAAAGTAGTGAATCCTTATATCTATTTATTAATAGTGTTCCTGTAAAAAAAAAGCAGTCAAATTTGCATATGTTGAAACTAAAATATTTGGTGTCACCCAATTCAGTACGCACCATGTGCATTCTTTTTGCTATATGGAATACTTGCTTACACTCCAAACTTCATGGCCTTACTGTCATCAATGATAGCTACATTCAGCCCTGAAGCCCGTTGATTCATACCGAAGACATAAAATAAAAATAAAATGGCTCACAAACATCTAGTTTCATTTACCAAAACAAAACGCTCAGTCATTTCCTGAAGCAGCTGGACACTGTGGTTTTTCGGAAATGTTGATCAAACAGGAAGAAATTTGTTGCAGCTGCAGATTGATGCACATTAGGGTTGCAGTCAGGGTAAATACCTGCAAAAGGCAGCCCCTCGTGCATTTAGATGATCCGTTTCTATCAATGCAATCAAGATAGAGTGATTAAATGAAATAATTGAACCCCCCCACCACCCCACACTCACCAGGTGGCAGCATCTATACCTCAGAAAGAGGTCACAGGGAAGTCAAAGCTTTGATATGAAAGAAGACGCAGGAGGCCTGTGGGTGCTCTTACCGAGTTCACTGGTGTTGTCGCCACTCTGAGAGACGTGTCCCCCACTGGACGGTCCCGGGGTGCCCACAGAGGGCGTGGAGTGGGCGTCATCCATGTCTCTCCAGGACGCTGGGTTCTGAGAGGTCAGGAAGAGGTCCGCACACCAGGGGACAGGAGATAAGGAAACAGGGGAGAAGAAGAGAGGAGAGGGGAAAAAAAGATGAGGAAGGTCCAGTAGGTCCAGTATGAGGTCCATTATGCAGTTTCCCAAAGACACAAAGGCAGCTTCGTGGCATGATTAGCATAGTGAGGCAGAAACCAAGTCGTCAACAAAACGTGAGACAAGAACAACATTACCATTCTGTCCGAGAGGGAGGTTTAAAATAGAGCTGGCAAAAAGAGCACAAGCAAGACTTTAGAGGAGAGTTTAGCAACCCTGCAGCATGTGGAGCCTCCTGTGTCGCGGCTGTTTCTGTGGTCTGTGTTGGGGAGAAACCCTGTATTTATTGGGCCGATTGGCCGGGCCACTCAGACAGCCATAAGCCCAAGCCAAACAGCAGATCTCCCTCTTCAGCCTCTCTGCGTCAGCTGTTTGCCGGATGGTGATCAGATGAAGAGCTCGGCAGATGACAACAAGAAGCGCCGGGACAATGGCGCAGTGTGAAGGAGGCCTCTCAATGATGGCCCCTCTTTTCTTACCCAGCCACCCAATAATTACAACTCCTCAGTACACACAGCTACTCAAGGAGGCGCCATGTGTTGCCACGTTTATCAAGCTAATGAAGGTCTTATTTCCCAACAACCCATCTGTTAAAACACAATCAACAGAAATGGAAGTTAGTGTACAGCCAGGACCCGCACGTGTATGAGACTCATGCAGAGAGGAAGGTAACACTACCTAACATTCACGCCTGCGTTAACCTTATATATTATATAATGCAGTAGCTAATTTCCTCTCATTGTTATCAGGATGACTCACTAAAGGCAGGTTCAACTCCTACACCAAATGACCACCAGCAGCAAATATAAGACAAAGACAGTTATCAAAATGTAAGACAAATGTTGTGAATAAAGCAAAATCCGGTCAAACGGGGTATTATTAAACCATTATTAATCTTCCAGCTTTGCTATTGTAGCAAAGAAGCCAATTTCCTACAGACTCACGACTCACTGTGAGGTTAACATATGGATAATAATATGGAAGTCAATTCTACGAAACTGACTTTGGGTCTTGGGGTTCATTTTAAGGGTTTATCCGTCTAAAGGCCTCACCATGCATCGCAACGTCCTTGTTTTCGGTTCAGACCGCGGATCTTTGCGATGACTCTCCTATCATTTCTCAACATTCTGCTGTCCAATGAAGGCATACAATGCATGGTTTGAGTATCACCTGATGCGCACGGTGAAGGTTTTTATAACGATTTGAACCAGTGTGTTGGGCGGTCAATAAAATGCTTCTGAAATATATGTCACATGATGGTGTACATGCTAATTCGAATGCCTTTTTCATCCTTTAATAATAGAAAAATGAAGACGACTGTTTTTGGAGTTGTTATTTTTTCTGTGAACATTATTGATCTCAAGTTCCGTCTTAATTGTAAGGTGTACTTGTTTTGTTTTACTGAATTATTTATTTAAAAAATGATACTGACAGAGGCAGGTAGGCTATAGCTGTGTTCAGTAAGTAAGTACGTTTCCTACGATTCTGGAATTTCGGGAGAAAATGACAGTCTCAAATAAAGTCTGGAAAAAAGTTATTTCAAATTGGAACCTGATGAAATACATTCCTACTGCCAGATTTCTGCTAGCTTTGAGGAAAATGAAATGCTAGGACTCAGAAGACAAAATGAGTCAATTGGATTTTTTTCCACAGGGCTCAAAAGGTCAGAAATCAGACACTTCAGCCATAACCAGGAGTCTGAGTACGTGTGTCAATGGACACAACCAGTCTAACACACCGAGCATAGATTCAAATGACTGTTTTACACACACAAACATACCTGTAAACTCACACGCGCTGCTTTAGCCCCCATGAATGATGAACAGATCATGGCACACTCAACGGTTAACATGCATGTATGTTCCACAGCTGTGCATGTCTCTGTACCCAGAGCAGAGCAGAGCATCCATTATGCAACAGCTGTCAGGATGAAGGAAATACAGCAGGAGAGTGTCCTGTCACATCAACTGGTGGCCTCTCTCACACACACACACACGAACACACACACACACACACACACACACACACAGACACAAACAAACACAAAAGCCACCGATATGTTGTGCTAACATTTACGTTTTAAAAGTTTCCAGTCAAAATATTGAAGAATTCCACTCTTTGCAAATTGAAAATGACACTATGTCAGGGGTTTTGCAGCCTTCTTTAGAATTTTTTTTATTCTATTTTAAAGAGACTGAAATCGGCAAAAAGTCGATTTATTTTTATTTTATTTGAGAAATCTTCCATGACCCCATCTGCCGCAACCACAAGCTCTGTTGTTGTTGTTGTTGTTGTTGTTGTTGTTGAGGAGCTAAGTGAAGGTCGTTCATGGGACACCACTGAAACACACAAATCACTTACACACTGTAAAACTACAGCTCAGTCTACGGTCTACAACTCATGGAGGAACTTCCCCTAATAAAAATCATGAAAGTAAGGAGTCAATCCATTTCCTCCGCACAGTCCAAATGAATTTATTGTACACTGCTACTCTGATTCACTTCAACATCTGAATTTGCTTCTTTGTAAATGAACACAGGTGCCAAAAATAGGAAGAGGCTGTGTAAAGCCCACAGCAGGGGGGGAGGGCATGGGGGGGGGGCTGCCTGACAAAGAGCCCCTGCACTCGCGCTATAATAATCCTATTGGCTGAGAAACACCAGGCTGAGAGGGACTGAAGCCCAACAGCAAACACAGCACTTGCAGCTGCACTTTGTGCTATATATGAAGATCATCATCATCGTTGTCAAAAAATATGATTTTAAAGCACAAGTCTCCACTGTGCTTGTTGTGATTATTCTCAGTCGTTGTCTTACAGAAGTCCTCCGCGAAGGCTCTCCACCCTCAGCAGGACCGACAGCAGCAGCCCTCAAATTCACTAATGCCACCAACAAAGTGGACAAACCCAACAACTGTTCATCCTGTTTCATGCGATCCATGGGATGTTGTAATTAGTTAAAAGGCCTTTTGTAAAAAAATAAATAAAAAAAAGGCTAAAGGGATTTAACTCTATTCACTGTGTGTCAGTAAAGAAGATCTTTATAAAAAGTGACAGGCGAAAGGAAGGGCTCCAGTTGAGAAATGCTCTGGACTTACAGCGATTCTCAACCTGTGTTGCCTGATGACCTCTGAAAATGAAGCAATGTCTTCTCGCAAACCCCCAGCCACACATCAATAACTGTGAGAAATTCCACCAAACAGGTTGCTTTTATCTAAATCATTTTTTTTTTTTTTTTTATTATAATTTTTTTTAGAGGCCCAGAGAGTTGAAAAAAACCCTCCAGTGTGTTATTTAAAAACGAGAGAACAGTCAGAGGAAAAAAAGAATGATTATTTTGTGTAGCAAAATAATATATGTATTTTTTTTTATTAAGTTTTTTTAGGCCCCAAATTCCAGTTTGGTCAGCAGTGGTCTTGCAGCACACACAGCAGCTATTACTCCCTTGTGTGGGTAAACATCTGTCTGCTAACTTTTAATAATTGGAACTAAAAGGAGTTAACGATCAGAAGCAACACACAGGGCTCTTAAATGAATAGAAAATAAATCTGCTCAAGATCTGCTAGAAGAAAGCGCGCACTGACGTAGGCAGGTCGACTCACATGATCTGCGAGGTTGGTGGAGGAGCCGGAGAGGTCGTCGAAGTCCGACTTACAGACGTCTCGCTCCTCGATGACCAGGTCGATGGGCATTTTGCCTTTCAGGCAACTTATGTACCGGTGGCAGAAGTTATCACAGAGCTCGTGGACCTGCGAAATAAAATAAATAAAAAGGCTTTCGTTTAGATCATATTTGGTTGAGCACCACGATGATAAACATGTGATAATAAAACCATCGATTATAGTATGAATCGGAGGCGACACGTAGGCGATGACATACCTTCTCTAATTCCAGGAGATGAAATCGTAGGACTTGAATCGCTTGAATCATCTAAAAAAAAAAAAATAGAAAAAAAGAAAGAAAAGACACATTTTTAAATCAACAGCTTAACAAAAAAAATGTGTTACGATTACAGAACCATTTGGATTTTAGAGACGCCCACTGTGTTCGAATAATGTATGACAGTGTGCGCGTGCCAAATACCAACATAATACGAATATTATTGTTTTATTACGAAAACAGTAGGCTAAGGTGGCGCTAAGATATGATGAGGTTTTGCCTCAAGCAAGTGTGAGGTCGCGGCGCGGCCAGAGAGCAACACGTCACGTGGAACAGCTGGGAATTAAATGTGGAAGAAAGAAAGAAAGAAAGGGAAGTGCTCACCAAGTTATCCAGCTCTGGGTTGGAAGAGAATAAAGGCTTCTCTGCGCGGATCTGAAGAGAGAGAGAGGGGGGGGGGGGGGGGTGAAATGCGTCAAAAATGGCTCCCTCACTCACAACATATGAAGTGCATGTGCGTCTGTCCCTTACCTGTTTTGCAAATACAGCTATGTCTTCATTGAAGGAGTCGGAGGAGCACACGTCTCCCCCCGCCACCCCAGGCTCTCTGGGCGTGCAGGTCGCCAGCTCGCACTTCTCGAAAACCAGAGCCAACAGTGGGAATAAAGGGTGGCTGCGACACAGAGAAGGACGGGCCCATTAGGTTCCACAGCCATTGTTAGGCCTGCACATGAACTATTGCCTACTGTACATCAAAGCTGCGGCAGATAACGTTCCACATTAGGCTTTGAGAGTTTAACAAAAGATCACCGCTTTGCAACCTGTGACACATTTATTTATTTATTTATTTATTCCTCCTTTATTCTAGGGGAACTTTTGCGCCGCTGTTTGGTGAGATTAATTCATCTGTTTTCAATGCAAACAACCTGTGGAGAGGTTTGAATCAATTTTCTGTGCTGCTGCTACTATTGCTGCTACTATTACTACCACTACTACTACCACTACTACTGCCACTACTAGTACTAATACTGCTGGTATTTGGCCTTGTTTCAACAGCAAAAACAAGAAGAAAAGAAAATAAGATAAAATGGGAACTGGCATCTAAAATTACTGGAATTATCATCTCAGGTGAAAAAAAAAAGAACAAAAAAACAAAAAAAAAAAAAAGTGGGGGGGTGCAGATAAGATTTGTTTTGTGCGCCGAATTGCTGGCTTTCTGTTTAACAACTAAAGTTTACTGAGTTGTTGTGCCTAATAAATTAAACTAACACAATACGTTAAGTGTATAACTGTTTCTATCGACCCCTTTAAAATCAGCACATAATGATAATAATAATAATAATAATAATAATAATAATAATAATAATAATAATAATAATACAAAAATAATAGTAATAATATTAATTTGAATAACATCCACACCCGTAGATTTGGTCCTTGTCTCTCTTTAATGCGTCGTTGACGGCGCTGCCCATGCTGCTGGGCATGATGTTGTGCGGAGCGTGGGCTCCATAGTGCTGCGTTGGGTGCGGGGGCGGCCCGTGGTTCAGGTGGTGGACCTGGGGCAGGGGCCGGGGGGCGTGTGGGTCTCCGTACATGGAGGCTGGAACTCCGACTCCATCCATCGCACCTCCGTAATGAGCCAGCTCATCGTACTGGAGTGAGAGTTGAAGATGACATTAAGGCACGTGACGGGAGAGTTGGTGGAACAAATTAACAAGGAGGAAAACCTAGGACAATTATATTCTTAAAATGTGTTTATTGTATGCAGTAGTACAGTAATAGTTGGAAAGGGAAATATGAGTATAGTTCAAAACCACTCGCTGCGTTATGTTTTATAACGTATGCACGTAATATCTGTGTTATAATGCACAAACCATTGTAATAATAAAAAATGAAACAATAATCTGTCAAATCGGATTTACCCTTTGCGCCATCTCCGTGCGCAAATCCCAGACCCAGACGATCAGAAGAAAAGTTTGGTGTTGATGAGCAGGGAAATCGATGACTTTTAAATCCAAGAGGGAATTATAATCCTGTCCTGTTCTGTGTCATGTAGCAAATCAATAACGCTTGAAATCAATGCAAGGTGATCAAAAACAGCATTTGTCCTCACGTTACGAGTGCCAAAAGGCGCACTGGCAACTGGTAAACGGGTTTCCTGTGGTTCTTCAACGGGAGGATTAGTGGAAATCTGTCAGATGGAAGTGTTTGATGTTAGTTCCGAGCATCAGTTGTCCCTTTCACAGGAATGCGCTGAAGGTCCGCGGCTAAATCCTCTGCACTCAGTGCGTTCTCATGTCCATGTCTCCGCGCGACACGCTCACTGTCCGCAGGTCGGGGAGGGAGCCGCTTATAGGACCGCTCTGTGATCTGCAGGACACGCTGATGACGGAACGTGGAAGAGAAGGGTGGGTGCAACCGGCCCCCTTCTGAAAAACTGACAAGTTGCTGTGTTTGTAAACGTTTTCTTCCGGTCATTGCTTTCAAAATAAACTCGGACGCCTTCACTTATCCCAGAGGGAAAATGCATGTACACATTATACATAGGGAAAGAGTGGGGAAATATGATTTTGTACAATATGAACAAAGAAAAGAAAAAAGATTGACAGTAGAATGTAGTCCTATTTTTTAAAATGGAGTCTGATCATATCTTTGAAGGAAGATGTATGAGTTAAAGGGCTCGTGTTAGGGTCAACTCGGTAGTTTATTGTTTTAGGAGTGTGTAATGTGCAACTATACAGAAATATAGGTGACTTCATCTTTTAATATTTAGTTTTTAACAATGCGGATTTGAAAGAGAGAAACTGTCCATATCAATATGAAAGTAAATACGTGAAGTTCCAGTGGGACTTTACTCATTATGCCTAACATGCTTTCTCACCTCTACATCCTGATCCTGACACATGTGTTCATAAGGTGGAATTTACCTTGTCTGATGGACTTTCACAATGGCTCATTTTACAAAAAAAAAAACAAAACAAAACACAAAGAGCAATAGTTCAATAATGTTTACTGGCTTTGGCTTTTTGGAGGCATTCATTGGAGAAAAAGAAAAACACTTTGACATTACTGCTGACCGTTTTCTAAAGCATTTTTAGATTTTGAAAGAACTTTCTTTCCTGCCTTCGAAGCATTCTTTGGTTTGAGTTGATTTCCTGAGCCTCATACTGTTGACTTCTGTAATGAATCCAAACGTATACACTGGAGACAAAGCACTTAACAATTGATAATTCTCCTATTCATTCATTCATTCAAACCGATGCTGTCAGAGCTGCCATGCAACGTGCTGGCCATCAGGAGTTTAGTGTCTTGCTTAAGAACATGTCGACTTGCGGAGCCATGGGATTGAACCGCCAAACTTGTGTTTGAAGGATGACCCCAAGCCCTGTGTGTATTTCAAATATAAAGTTGATGTCCACTGTGGATTGGGCGACCTAAACGGCCTTATCACCATCATTCTTGGTGGCGGTGGCGGTTGTGTTAGCAGCATTACACCACTATTTCAGTGTACTCCTAGCAATAGAACATGTGAATGCCTGGTCATTTAGCGCCTACAATCTCTAATAAACGCTGAGTAGAGATCATACTTGATACACAGTTTCCCACTAATTTTGCCCTCTGCTTATCCCAAGAAGTCAAGAAGAGCATTTGGGTAATAACTCGTGAAAAACTGGGAGGCGTAGAAGAGAAGAATTCTGTGAAACACTTGGATCAAGATAACAATCATAATAGACTACACCCATTTCCAATTTGCAAGAGCTTCTGCTATTTTGATTATTATTAAAATTATTATTTTCTCCAGTGATGCTGACGTCATTTTTTTCTAATCTTCACCAAGCTTGGTACATGTATATCATGTTTGGATATCCCAAAAAGTTGGTGTTCCCAACTGTTTTGATATGATTGACAACCCAATCCTTGAAGGCAAAGCAATACAAACGTTTAACTTTAACTCTCGAATGCATCATTCAAGTGCAACCGCGTTGACATGCAGGTATGGACACTGAACAACTCCGTAAAGTTTGATTCCATTGTATCTGTGGCTGGTGCAATAGTACAAATATTCATTGGAACTACTTTAACTCTATAATCACTGCAGCCACTAGAGGTGGAGATAACAACATCACTCTGCTGGTTCAAAGGATTTGATCTTTTCATGGGATTAGGTGACTAGAAAAATATAGAAAAACACCAGATTGCTTTATTATGTTCATTAAACAATTAATCTAAAATATAAATCCGTTATAAATTTACATTGAGTTTCAAATATTCAATAATATCCACTTGGACTTTTATTTTCCTTTTCCAGTCCAGTTGTCGTGTCCTTGTCTTCATTAGCTGCCTCTGTTGCTTCCTTATTCACACTGATAAAGCATTTGCTTAAAAAAGTCGAATATTTCCAGCACGTTCTATTTTTTTTTTTTTTTTTCCATCAGAAATATTCTACACTTTCCTTTGATATGCCCAGTCAGTGAATTATTAAAGGCATATATTTGAATTATAAATACACTAACTATAAGGAAACAGGCAAAACATGCACAAAGCCCCAGGCTACATCTCTCCTCATCGCATATCATTTCCATGTAGTCTCTCCCTGTTTCCTCCTCTCCCTGCTTTCTCCTCCTTTGTGTTTACCTCCCCCTCCCTGCCCTCCGCCGCACACATCCTCCCACCACCCGGCCCAGCCAATGTGATCTGAATGGAGGCTGATTCAGGGTGTCAGGCCCTGTCCTAAATGTAATAAATTACCATTGAGCCCAGGAATAGTGCATCTCTCCGACACATCACCAGAGAAGGGGCCTGCACACCACCATCCTTGACCTCCTCTTCTAGCACCACCCCCCCCCCCCCCC
>CALSBV010010682.1:164815-185910 GCA_943590825.1 Bovichtus diacanthus
TGTGTGTGTGTGTGTGTGTGTGTGTGTGTGTGTGTGTGTGTGTGTGTATATCCTCAGATATCCTCTTTTATCCTCTATAGAAAAAATATTTTAAGAGTAAGTGTTGAATTATTCACAGGATGTGTTTTAGTCTAAGATCAACCAGGTTAAAAATGAAGCTGTAATTCTTTGCTGCAACACTAAATCTAAACTGGCCGCTATAACTTTATTAGACACAGTTACTCCATGTTGTAAAATTGCTCTTTTTACAGACACAGCAGCTCAACTATAGACAATTTGATAATTTAGGATGACACCAGTATAAACTGCATAAATACCATAGATAGATAACTCCTTGGAAGAATAATTGATTTTTATGACTGGTCAATCATACCATTAAAGAAAAGAGCAGTAAATGTCATTGCCTCAAAGAAACACACTTAAAAGCTCATAATCGTTTCGCAGGCTTTGGCACAGAGCTGGGCATAAATTGTGTGCTATCACAACCTGAATTCTGCCTTGCATCCTAATGGGGTGGATGTAGTGCAGCTCCACTGCAGGCTGGATGTGCTCCCTGCTGGCTAAACCGGTCACCAACATTTCCTGGCTGTACAGCTAAACATCACCATCTACTGGATATATGACAATACTGAGTGCAGTCCGGTTTTCAGGTCTGCTGTTGCCGTTGGGTCCATTCTTAGTCAAGAGTCATTGGAATTGTGCTGAGGTACCATTTGGTTTCACGTGCCGGGGTCCTCCAATACTCCAAATCGGCGGTTATTGCATAATGGAGCTTTGTTGCCAGACATAAGACATACATGAGCTGAACACTTACAAATGCATATAGATGAATGGATGTATACGACGGCAGTGCAGACACCTCTTTGCATCAAGGTTGGATAGAGTTGTGTGTGTCTACGTTGGTGGAGTATATTAAGTGAGATTTGCATTTTGTTCCCTAATTGTTAAACTTTCTCTTTCTGTGGTGGACTCATTTTCAGGTCATGTTACCGCCACCTAGTGGACCAACAGGTGGACTGCATCATTTGATCGCATGATTTCTGGAACATTGACTGGACTTTCTTGACATCTTAGACCCGTTTGGATGTCCCTGTGATGTTTAAAAATTTTTTTTTTTTTTACATCAAACACAGGTACCTCGGCGTATTTTCCTCAGATGTGGTACCACTAGTTCACCAAGTTCATTATTATGATTATTATTATGAATAAATTATGTTATTTATATTTTAGTTTTACACAATTTTTGATGCTTAATGCTGGTGTTTCCCATCAGTGCAAACAGAAAACACTGTTGTTGCTGCTGGAAACATTCAATGTATGATGTTGCACTCTTGCATGAACATCTGGGTGTGTTAACGTTTGCTAAGGTTGGTCATTTTGAGAAACTAGCAGACAGATTTAAAGAAAGTATCCAACCAAAAATACCCAGCCCAGTGTTGCCAACTCTCTTCCAATGACAGTAGCTTGCAGCAGTAGCTCCAATAGAGACTAAATCTAGCGAAAAAAGCCGCCAAGTTGGCAACACTGACAGCAAACGTCTCTTCAGGCCTCCCTCCGAAGCCACTCCCCCCAAAATGATCATTATGAATGTAAACATATCAAAATGAATATAAACAACAAACATGGCTATTGTTGCACCTCACAACTTATGGAAGACTCCGGTGATGCGCAATGAGTGCACGGGCAGAGTGCGTGCTGATAGACAGGCAGGTAGGTAGACAGGCAGGTCATTTGACGCCAATGGAGTGATCGGACGGGCTCAGACAGCCACAGATACTGTTTTTTTTGGGGTATTTTGGTCAAAGCATTGTATTTATTAGTTGGTGTATGGATGTAAAGAGAATTTCAACAAAAATGGTGTTTAAAGAAGGTTACCAACCCTAGAATTAAAGTGTCTTATAATACACATACAATATTTGCAAGATAGGGGCAAAACTAAAACATGAAACCTTTTTTTTTTTTTTTTTACTCTACTATTGCTACTTCTGTCCCCTCTGTACATACAGGTCCAAGTTGCCGCACAATTGTGGGACACACGGTATCAGAGTGGTGCGTTGGTAAATACCTGACAGTGTGGCAAAATGCAACAGTCGAGTTATTTGGCAATATAGGTTATTCAACATGCAGCAACTTACAGAAACCTCCGTACATCAATGTATTAACATTACACAACATTATTTGACATTCTAACATTATATTATACGATTGTGTTTTTTAAGCGTTATTATTTTAATAATTCATTATTTGCAATTAACGCGTGAATTTGAGAACCCTAATGGTTGACTCTGCAGAACTCTGCTCCATCACTTCACTAAGCATCATTTGCACTCACCTGCACTTTTATCGTACTTAACGGACATGTTATTTGCACTATTCATATCTGCACAATATACTACTGTTTGCACATACAACCTGTATTTGCACTCTGTTACATATTTATTACATGTTTAACGTCTGTTCATCATCTGTATATCATAGTTTATAGCATCACTCAATGCACTTTTTGTATATAATATAGCATTTTTGCACTTGCATTTCATTGGCTTGTACCTTTACTCTGCACAATTATTTAAGATCCTTTCATTGATTAAATCAGAGGGTAGTTTTATTGATAGGAGGGCGAAAAAGTTCCGCCTCACTTCACATCCGCTCCACACTTGTTTGACAGAAGACTACGAAACAAGAAGAAGCCCGGCCTTTCACGTGAAAATACATCTGTCCACTGCAGTGGACGTTATTCACCAAAGGGTTTAATGTCTCTGTCCACTGCAGTGGACACTACACGTCAACGCTGTAAAAGTGATTCAATGGAACTGGAAAAAAGGTTTGAAAAAACATCCTTTTTTCTTATTTAATATTCTGATGTGTATTCATACCATTTCCTCTTAGTAAATGTTTTAAAAACATGTGTTTTTTCAGACCTACAGTATGTTGAGCTTCTTGAATCACTTTTTATATCATTAATGCACAGCGTCCTCTGCAGTGGGCAGATATGTAACTCCTTAAAAATAGTATATATTGAAATGAAAAATGATTGGCATGATTTTTTACGAACATTAAAAAAATTACTTTGTCTTTTAATAATTTATGCATGAAAGGGTTAAAGGACACTTATGCGATGACTTGGCTTTGTATAGCACAGTGACAAAAGTAAAACAGCTGTTTTGATTAATGGGATTTTTCTCTCTCCAATAGCTAAAAATTTAACTTTTGTTTATGGTTGAACCTATTGTTTTATTTGGATACAATATAAATTGGCAGCAGGACAAACTGAAATTATTCATTTGATCAAGGCAGATGTTGGATTAAGCATGTTTTGCACGTGCACTTACTTGAAATGGTCCCAGAATATTCTGCCGGTATATTCTGCTGATACTTCATAGTAGTCGGTGATGGTGCGGTGGTAGCAGGCAGACTTCTTTCACCTCCAGCGAGCCTGTGACACTTGGATTAGCAAAGTTGATACTGGGAAGTAAAAAAACAATAAACTTAGCATACCGGTAACATTAACGTTAGTAATGACTCTAGTCGTGACTCAGTTCTCACGCTGTATTAGCTAGCGCTAACATTAGCATTCATCATTCAAACTATACGAGCCATATTGAGGTCATGTTTGGGTAAAGCAATCTCAGTGTACATTACATTACATTTCATTCAGCTGACGCTTTTGTCCAAAGTGACTTTACAATAATTGCAAACAATCATGAGGATACAAACTCAGAACAGCGAGAATCATTAGCTTCAAATAGACCAAACCATTTTGTGCAGTACATTAGCTTCCACTAAGCCGAAACATTATCTCCAAATAAGCCAAACCAATTTAAGTGCTACATACAGAACTGAGAAAAAAAATCAAATAAATTATTGTATTATTATTATTGGCCAAGGTGCAGTCGGTTTTGTGAGAATTTATGCTAAAATCTATTTGCTTTTCAATAGGTTTCTCTGCTTAACTGTATCTGTTGACTGCTGATCTGAGGCAAACAGGCCAATTAAGGTGAGATCTGTGAGTTTTGTTTGCCAGCTATCATCTTCAGGAGCTTTGTGGGACTCATTAGGCACAGCTGCAGCCACCTAAGTAATCAAGTCCTAAAAAAAAAAAAAAAACAAGAAAAAAAACAGCATTTGTTTGGAGCAGCAGCCTCATCGGACGAAGACCCAGGAAGACAAAGACAAAGACAAAGACAAAGACAAATACAAATACAAATACAAATACAAATGAGTCTTTGTGGGAGGATAAGTGGAAAGCAAAGCCAATACTAACTAGGGTAAGTATGTCATTCTGCTTGCTCTTCCCTCCCCTTATTCAAATAGATGTATACTTTCCATTCCTGTTCATGTGTATTCTCGTAGATATTACAGACTCCGCACATGCTCACAACATCACCGTAACGGCTTTTATCTATCCCACCCTGCTCCTCACATACCCAACACCTCGTCACAGCGGGCCTGTGGAACTGCCGGTCAGCTACCACCTGCCCTCTGGATCCTATCCCCTCTCACCTTCTCCAGTCTATCGCTCCTGACCTTCTTCCTTTTCTCACTCATCTCATCAACACTTCCTGAACAACAGGCTGCTTTCCAAACACTTAAATAAGCAAGAGTGAACGCTCTCCTAAAGAAACTACAGACCTGTCTCTCTTCTTCCATTTCTTTCCAAAATACTTGAGAGTACGGTCTTCAATCAACTCTCGTCTTGCCCTCATCAGAACAACCTTCTTGATCCGCTCCAATCTGGTTCCAAGGCAGGCCACTCAACTGAGAGTGAGGACCTTCACACTGCTAGAGGAGCCTCGCTCTCCTCTCTTTGCTAGCTAATGTCAGTTAACTAAGAAATGCAAACTATTATTTCTTGATTCATTTTGTCGAGATTTTAAATAAGCTCAAGTAACATTACAGTTAAGCTACTGTTCTGTTTGCAAATTAAAAAGCATTTGGTCTGCTTCGTATTTTACTAGTTAATGTCATCTTCTACCACGACTGCGATTGGCAAACGTAGGCCAAGTGAACATTTAATTAGTAAAACATCCACTGTGGTAATGATGGCTCCCGTTAGGTCGTTATTTCAACGACGCTGCCATATTAGACTGAGCTAGACTGGCCTGTAAACAAATAGACAAGTAAACTGGGGAGCCGTGATTTTTCTGTTTCAAAATCCTTATAACGTTGATGCTACATTTCTCAAACAATTTCTAAAAATTATGTTTTTATATTAACGGGTTTGTGATCTCCGAGTGTGTGTAACGTTAAGACTTAAATTAACTGAACTACTTACGTGATGAAAAATACTTCTTTGTCATAAGGAATAAAAAAACCCCTCACATTTGCGAATTGATTTGGCTTATTTTCCTTGCATAATACTTGTGGAGACATCCCTATATAATATAATATAATATAATATAATATATATGCATGCATGGGGGATAATGTAAGGGATAAAGTACATTTCTTAATGATTTAAAAATGGTTGTATTGCTTCTGCTAAGAAAAATAGTCCCTTTCTACTGTTGGAACTGGGTCCATAGCAACTAACTCTGTAGCCTCCTAGCATTAGCTATAATTCACCTAAAATTGGACATTTCCATTGATGGTGAAATGAGACACGATGAATGAGACCAATGGGAATACTGATGCTGACGTTTGTGTCCTAATTTATCTCTGCTTCTTGCCGGGGCATTGTAGTTGACACACCTGGAAAACGTAATTGCTATCATGTAAAAACTAATAACAATAATGTTGCTTTAGTTAGTGTGTAGCCATAGGCAACTAGGAGAAGGGCTCAACACAAGTGCTGCTATTGCCTGGGTTGGAGGACAGGATCTTGCTTCACTTTTCCCTCTCTGTAATGGTTGGATCCCAGTAGCTCCTCAGGCTGCCCTCACATCTGTGCGCAGTCACAGACATTATCTTCCTACTCCCAAGCTGTTATTTGCGTATCGTATTGAATACCCGGCTGCCTTGCTAATTTGGGGTAACATTTGCCTATGGAAATTATGCCCCATAGGCTCACTCGAGTACCACACTGCGTGTCTGTTCAGTCGCTGTTGGCCTTTTTTTTTAGTGGGTGAAAGTAGAACGCTTTAGTGTCAGGAGGTCAAAAGGATAAATAGTTTTTTTAACTAGCAACGGGGCAGTTCGGATTGTCGGGCTGAGCGAAGATGCAGCCCCCTGTCATTTTATTTACACGGATCTTTGGGGTTCTTGGTCTCAGCAGAGAAATGTACTCATTTTAATTCTCATCCTGTTTCAAAATAAAAGACTCTCTTGTTAAGTCTTGATTGCCATCTCTGCCTCGTCTTGCTAGATGCAGCCGTACAATCACACTTTTTGGGCCGATGCACCTGATTGAGGTTTTCTGCCCCGCAAAAGTCTGTTGACATATTATTTTCGATTGTCCAGTCTTTAAACGCTGCCACAGCCCATAGCGCGTTCTGTTTAGTGTTTAATTCATGCCTGTCTTCCTCAATTTTGTCAATTTTCTCTGTCATCCAGCTCTTTGTGTCTGTTAACCTCGCTCGCCTTTTTGGTTTTCTTCTTCTTGTTCTTGTTTCTTTTTCTTTTCATTACTGAGGACAGTTCAGCCATTAACCCTGCATCCAAAGTTTTGTGCTCTCCAAATACATGAAAGATAATATTATAAAATATGTTCCATGATGTTTTCTGATGGCGTAGAGTGAAACTAACCTTTTTGTTTTGTTTTTGTTTTGTATTGATATGATTGGACGTGGTCCTCCAGAGTCTATGAACAGAGCGTCCTTAGCAACGGTTTGCAATACATAGCAACGGTCTGCTATACAGAAATAACAGACCTTACAAAGTCGAGATTCATCAATCAAGTATTCAATAAGCTGTGTAATAAAATATAATATATATAGCATATATATGCTATTTCTAAAAAGTTACATATCTGTCCACGGCAGAGGACGCCATGCATTAATGATATAAAAAGTGATTCAAGAAGCTCAACATACTGTAGGTCTGAAAAAACACATGTTTTTAAAACATTTACCAAGATGGAATGGTATGAATACACATCAGAATATTAAATAAGAAAAAAGGATGTTTTTTCAAACCTTTTTTTCAGTTCCATTGAATCACTTTTATAGCGTTGATGTGTGGTGTCCACTGCAGTGGACGGAGACATTAAACCCTTTGGTGAATAACGTCCACTGCAGTGGACAGATGTATTTTCAGTCACACAATTGTTTTTACAAAAAAGGATTCTTTTCTGAAAGTAAAATGATTTAACAGTTATTCTTGATTCTGGATTTATGATACAATATCTCCAAAGGACAAACAGATGCAAAGATAATAATCAGATGGAACTGTAGACAATGCTGTGGGATCCAGCAGCTGTTGTTTGGGATATGGTACTATAACTATACTGGTTCAAAAGGGCTTCCAGATACCTGCTCACTGCAGTGGACACCAGGCAGGAAAGGGTTAAAATGACAATACTTCCTGGTTCAAGTCTCTGGATTCAATAAGAAAGGCAAAAAGGCAAAAAAAAAAAAAAACAAAGACGAGGAGGACTTGAAGCCCCACCTTTCTCCCACTACTCTCTGGCTAATCAGCTTCAATACATATCCAAATAGTTCTACCTCAATCAAACAGATAACAACACATGGTTGGATACAGAAGAGTTTGTAAAGACATCCAGATTTCAGATTTATTGTTTCTCAGCCGGTCTTACCCTTGTTTAAAAAAATATATAAACTCTGACAGCCAGATGGGAATTCCACAAAATCCCAAACATCACTTTTGCACCATCATTTTTAGGTGACAAGAAATCCCTCAATTTCTGCACATGGACCGATAAAGGCATGACACATCTTCCATAATATTACCCTGGTTTTATTCCCCCACCTGGTTCAGAATTATTACATCGGGAGCAACAGATATATATATTATATAATATTTGGAATATCTCCACCCCAAATCATCCGTTCAAACAAAATGTAACTTCATGCCAAATCAACATAGATGTTCCCCTCTCAACCTCAGTGTTGATTAACATCGCTTCCTTTAAAAAAACATCTCTTAAAAGATATATAGAATAATGTCAAAGTCCGAACAAACTATATCCATACCATCAATAAAATGGGAACTAGACTTATCAATTACTCCCGATGCCAGATTCTGGAGCCAAAATTGCAAAAACATCGACTTTGTGACTAATTTTGCCAACCTCCAACTCGTACAGAATAAGATACGCCACATAATTCACTTTACTGGGCAAAAAATTTAAAAATGGGATTTTCATCAGAAATCCGCTTACATTGCACACAAAATACCCCAGAAAAAATTTTAAAAAGTGAAAGGGAATGAGAATCTATAATGACACTGGTAATGATTATATTATGATATAGTAATAGTAATAATGATACTTTTATTAAATACGTATATATGAATATCAATATCAATAATACTAACAATACCATTACTAATTTTAACATATATAATCATTGAAGATTCTGTTTCTGTTTATTTTATTGTACAGTATTTATTACTATATTTATTCTTTTTTTTATCTGTTTTCAAATGTTTTATGTTTTGCCATATATATATATATATATATATATATATATATATATATATATATATATTTTTTTTAAACTTTTTTCTCAGTTTGTTTTATATGTTTCTCCCAACACTGACAACCTCCCATCTGCCCATCCACCAATGTATTTATTAGTTTTGCATCTCCCATTTTTTTTTTATTATGTCACCCCTTCATACACTCAACGTTCTTTTTTCTTCTTCTTTTAATTATTTGATTACATTTTTTTCTCGGTTGTTTGCTTATTTATTCATTGTCTTCCCCTTGTTGATGGACACTGTAAGTGATACTGTCCCTGGCAGCTGGAGCTCCATTCGGGGCTTTGTGACGTGACTGCCCTCTGGAGCAACGTAGAGGATGAACCATTTCAATATCGCAAATGTCAATATAAACATGGCCTCACGTGAACATTTAATAAACAGCTTTCAATAGTGAGGCAAAAAAACTTTAACTTTTTAACCAGTTTTGAACGTCTTTTCACCATAACTGTTTTTTTTTTTTTTTTTTAAATGTCTTTTAAACGTAAAAGGCTTACTGCAACATTCATCTGGAAAAGTAGTTCTTGCTATAGATCGACAAGTTACATACTTAGTCCAGAAACATTAACAGTATCCGACCTAAAAGACAAAGAAAACCATGTGACACAGGCAACAATGAATGTGTATTTATTAAACAACTTAAATATAACACAAGCAATGCTCTTTAAATGCAAGTGCAAAGAAATACAAATATAATTGGACTCACTTGTTTCTCACTGGCTACAAAATCAACTGTCAATGGCGTCTTCTTTGGACGCCCCTCCGCTCCATCACAGTGTTTCAATCACCATGGCAACCAGTGCAACACACATGTTCGTGTGTGTCTGTGTGTGTGTGTGTGTGTGTCTGTGTGTGTGTGTGTGTGTGTGTGTGTGTGTGTGTCTGTGGCCTATGAATCTCATACAGAGATGGTGGCAGGGTTTAACGCGTGATAGCTCCTACATTATATATATATATATATATATATATATATATATATATATATATATATATATAATCAGTGTCTTCAGTGAAGCCTCGTGCCAGGGACGCGTGCATCTACTCATTCGGCCCACCTCAGCAACACTCTGCTGCCTTTAGTACACGTACTAAAGTACGTTTACTCAGCGCGGGGGATATTAGCATTGGGATGCGCAACAAGTTTCAGGGAACACAGTCAAAATATGTCTAGATTGGGATTTTTTGTAGTTTTACATAATGGTGCAGGACTTCTCCCGTTACACAGCCCACATGTGTCCATACTTGTGAAAGATTAAGACACATTAAAATGCGTTGAAATGACCTCTTTGCGTAAATCACGTTTCGCCTACCAGTGCCATATTTACTTTGTGGAAATACCTTCCCACTAACCAGTCTCTCTCTCAACCAATGAACTGAACCAAATAGTCAAAGTGATCAGACAAATCAGTGTTGTGTGACACGCTTATGTTGTGCCCATCATTTCATATCAGCCACTGGGGGGGGGGGGGCTCTTCCTCTCCTTCCTTTGCTCTCTCTTCTCCAGCTGTTGTCGTTTCTGTAGACGGACGTCGTGTCTCGCAGGCTGAAGCCCGCCGGGCACGCCGATGCGCCGTGGCGTGTAGTCCCGAGCAAAACCACCAGAAGCGGATTTGCGTCGGAGAGAAGCGGATCCTGAACACTTGCAGTGTAGAGTCGCCGTCCCCGCTGCACCCTGACGTAGATGCAGAGCCGAAAACACATCCATCACAATGTAAGCGTTACGTTCCTCGACGGACGGAGCATCGTCTCCCGCTGCGGACGCTCATCGTGTGAGGCTACGAGACAGTGCGGACGGTGATGCGGCGGGCAGTGGGTGTGCGCTCCTGAAGACCGCCGTGGGTGAAGAGAGAAGAGGAGCTTCATCCAACCAGTGTGTGAACCTCTGACAGCAGCAGCACACTTCGCAGGATTATGTGTTTTTACTCCCTGCCGTTCTCCATCCTCTCGAGGTTAAAGTCGACGGGATCGACCGAAAGGACCCTGATAGATTAAAAAAAACAACGAAAAAAACCCCCATTTATCCCCCCCACACCAACAGCAGCATCAAGAGACAGGAGAATCAAGATGAAATTTCCGACTGAGAATCCAAGAAAGCCAGGGAACATGAACCCTCCACCAGGTTAGGCTGCCAATAACTCTGTGATGTTATTTCTCGTAAAGACTGCAGTGAGTCATAAACGTGTTGTTGTCTCAGTCTGCGTTTTCCCATTATATTAAATGTACTGAATTTTGAAAAAAGGAAATCTTCATCTCATTACTGCGTGTTTTTGAAACGAAATGCTGCAGTCTGTGGACCTTTCGCAGTCTTTACCTGCGACCACTGTGATTTGTTTGCTACTAGGTAGCTCGGCAAGCTTGCCGATGAAAGATTAATGCTGACCAGAAATTGACTCTTTCCAGAGAAATGTGGTAGTGGAGGCTGATGCTGCATGCTCGAACGTCACCATGGGAGAATAGACTGCAGACTGCCGTCCCCAGTGCTCAAAACACAAGGGGGGGCGGCGGGGAGGGCATGTTTTCATGTGTCAATACCTGAGCAATGATTCAGTGGGAGGGAAGGGACACATATGTATATCTCCAAATGAACCCCAACAACAAGGTTTTACAGTCTGTTTTTAAACATGACCTCATCTCCTGCTGGGAAGAAACCCCCAAATATTGCATGTGTGTCACGTCCTCCTATAGCATCAGCATCAGCACATGTGTACACAGTCCTTACAGGTGATTTATATGTTCAGCAGGTGACTTTCTTGACAGCCTTCTTTCATCTTCAACTGCTCCCACACCAATAGTTCCGAGATTTATGTGCCGTTCATCGTCACACCTGAATGTGAACAGTGCAAAGAAAGGGGATTTTCTTTACACTGCGTGTGTGTGTGCGTGTGCGTGTGTCAGTGAGATGTGGCACAGCGGTCACGATTCCAGAACCCACTGTTGCATAACATTATTTAGTCAATAGCTAGATGATGAAATGTAAAAATCCAATTATTGTTGTTTCGGTTGCTGTCGGTCGCACTGGGAGCTAATCGACAGACACATTGGACTAACCACAGTCAACAGCCTGTGTTGGTTCTAAGGTTGGTTCAGCGGAGTAGGAGAAGGAGGGATGTTCAGCAACACGTTTTTTATATATCACCGTTGAACACTTTCAATGAGATACACAAATGAGTTGAAGCCGGATAAAAGCCACTTCAATTACAGTACTTATTAACTCAAGGTCCACTTTTCACACTGTGAACGCATCTCTTCAGCTGTTTTGACCTACGGCATGGTAATGGGTTTTTACTAAAAAAAAAACTTCATCCAATGCAATGCGAACTCCACCTGCGGATGATTATTGGGAGGTGCAGTTGAAAGCTCTGGTTTAAAAATAAACGACAAAGGTCCCAAGGCTGGAATCAATCCCGGGATATTGCTGTTATATGGCATGCGCTGTAACCACTCGGCTACCGGGGCGATGCAACATTGCTTCCTTTGCCTGACCAACAGTCCAAAACGAAAGATATTCAGTTTTCTTTTTTTATTCCAAGTTCTGTTGGTATAAACAATGTTTTAAAGATGATTCAGAGGATTAAAGGATTTCTAGATCCAGTATAGCACTCCCATAAAGTCGGGGGACTTGCAAGGGGCACAGTTTTGAAAGGATGGTATCTTGCATTGGTCAAAATCAATGCATCAGAGCCGAAGATATTCAGCCTTTTGAGGCGCAACACACAATGGCTGCAACACGGTGCGGCACATCATTTGACGCAGGTCAAATAATAACCACAGCACACACCATCCGTGTCATACAGACAGAAGAAATAGTCATTGTGAAGTAGCTGGGACTCGTTGATCTTCGTTGATTCGTTGATCTTGAAAAATTGCTGCCACAATGATGCAAGTCAAGATATAGCCTGTGTGGGCTAACGTAAAACAAAAACAATGGCCGCGAGTGTTTCCACGTTTTTCGCCCTGCCCGAAATAATGTCCACATCTTTACCAGTCTATACCTCCAGTTTGTAGCACACACTTATTGTCTTCAACCTGCTAAACAGTTTTTCACCTGTAAAATATGTAGTGATCGCTCCACAAATCCATACCACTTCACTTATTGAAATAGTTACAGGATGTTCATAGCAGGAGACTTTCACCATTGTTTGGACGTCATGTCCTTGTTTTCAGAGTTGTCCTCCTGTGGTTTTTGTTAGCAGTGGAGCCGTTGTGAGTGCATGGTGCCATGTATCAGACAGGTGGAACACTCTGCTATCACATACCGTGTAGCTTGGCTTAATAGCTGTCGGTGAAACACTTTAGAGTCTTCACTCTTCTGCCTCTCTGCCCTGTTGCGGACATTCTTTCGATCAAACAGGAAAATATGAATCCTGGGAATAATTGCTTTCCTGAGACAAATACCGTAATTTCTGGACTATTCAGCGCATCTGAATATAAGCCGCACCCACTGAATTTTTAAAAAATATGTATTTTGTACATAAATAAGCCGCACATGTCTATAAGCCGCAGGTGCCTAGCGGTACATTGAAACAAATGAACTTTACACAGGCTTTAACGAAACACGGCTTGTAACAAAAATAAATAGGCTTTTAAACGCCTTCAACTTGAAAGCTGCATCATATGCCTTTCTCCGTGTCTTTGCCATGATGAGGGTGACAACATGACCGTAATCAGAATCGTGACCATTCATAATGTCCGCTGTTTAAAATGTCCGCTGTTCATAATGTCCGCTGTTCATAATGTCCACTGTTCATAATGTCCGCTGCTGAAGACATTCCAAGAACTAATAATGCAATTGAAGATTGGCATAATGTTTTTAGAGGTTCATTTGGTACACTGAATGAAACACCGAGAAATTTCTTAAAAAAAGTTAATTACCGTAATGAATGGGAAGTTTGAGCGCGCTCGATTTACGTCACATTATGTGACGGTGCTCAGTTTTTTGGCGACATGAAGCTTGTGAAAGCGGGAAAAATCCATAAATTAGCCGCGTCATTGTATAAACCGCGAGGTTCAAAGTGTGGGAAAAAAGTAGCGGCTTATAGTCCGGAAATTACGGTACATGGAATTGCTGTAATAGTAATTGCCCCTTTTTTTATGGTCTCGCTGTTTGTGTTTGCATTACAATCTGTTTTTTCTTAGTTTTTTTAAAGGAATTGAGCTAGTCTCTGATCACTTTATAGTCACTATATGGACTACATCACTGTATTATGCAGATGATGATTGGTACTCGAACAAAGTCAAAGTTTATGGATAATGTTTCCCTGAAGTGAAACTTTCAATGTCAAGATGGCTGTCTTATTATCTGCCTCGGCGAATTATTTATCAATATTTTTGCTGCTGCCGTTTACGTTCCTCCTGATCAAATGAAAACACAAAGCGCACTGCAGGAATGCACTACTGTTTGAGTTTAGTTTAGTTTTGAGTTTTTTTTGTGTAGTATAAAATGACCTCAACTACATTTAGCTCTGTGCTGTGCAATGACAATGAATGAACCTAGAGCTTTCGCAACACACATCCCACAGCTGTCCGTTTTGTCCTTCGTTTCAGTGGGAGTCCAGACCAACCTGGTCCCCCCGAAGAAGGTGCAGGCAGGCATGCTTCAGTCCAGCCTGGTGCACGCCAGCGTGGCCACCATGCAGAACCCGATGGGCTGCTCTCTGCCGAGACTTTCTGTCTCCTCCCGCCCCCCCAGCATGGTGGCCAGCATGGAGGCGGTGGCCGACGGCTCGGCCCCCTTCACCATGATGAAGCTGAAGACGGTGCTGGCAGTGTTCGTGGTGGTGGTGGCCTACCTGGTGGCAGGGGGCTTGGTGTTCCGGGCACTGGAGCAGCCCTTTGAAAACAACCAGAAGATCACCATCACAGCAGAGAAAGCAGCCTTCCTGCAGAAACACCCCTGTGTGTCCCCAGACGAGCTCGAGGCTCTCATCAAGGTAAGAGCAGCTGTTGGTCGATACTGCAGCCTTTCCTCATCCCTGGACGTGGTCCCTAGTGGGGACTCAGGTCTACTGAAACCTGAGCTTCATATCGATCTGACTCAATTCAAGCTCCAAACACACTCCATACTCTGCCAGCCACCCTGGAATTGGATACAAACCACACTGAGCTGTCTAGTACATACACAAGTGTAGAAACTTCATGGCTCCCTACATCCTTGAAACTCCTTGAAGTTTTGTGAATCTGAAAATAATATACCGCTGAGATGTTTCTGTATGGATGGAAGGCCTGAACTTCACGATTATTCAATTTACTGAATCTCTTTTGGTTTCAATTTGTTGGTTGGACAAACAAAAACAATTTTTAGCTGTTCTGTCACTTGGAAATTCGGATGAGCTTTTTCCCCTGTTCTTCTTTGAGACTATTTTGACCAAATGGTAAAAAATGCTTCATTAAAAAAAAGAAAAAGAAATAACGATTGTTAGCTGAGTCCATCTTTTCTAGGTGTGGTTCTAATCGGCAGGAGCCAGATGTGTCAGCTGTTCATAAATTCAAACTTAGCCTTATTATAATGTTCAGTTCAGCACTTACTAAGTGGAGATTCACGCATCACTAAATCAAAACAGATTGCCGTTTAATAATGATGATATTGATGAGAAGATTTATTAAATAAATAATTAATAAATTACAAAAACGTTCTGCCAATAACTATGACTAAATGATTTCATGGATTTGTGACGTTGCAATATTTCACAATCACTCTGACTACTAGCCACTCTGAAACAGGTCTTATTTACAAAGTACTATCCAGTGAATTCAATATATCATTCTTAATACAGCATTACTCTTCAAAATATTAGTTTAGGAAGTTATGCTACTGCTTGGGATGCAGCAGTGACTTCCTGTTTACATCGTTACTTTTGTTTGGACGGCACTAAAAAGGTTTCCTGACAACCACTTCACACATCACTTACTGTAGGTCTTCACTAGCTAAGGAGTTCCTTGAAGGGGCTAAATACGACATTCAGAGCATATTTATAATTAATATGAGTAATATAATTCTGGGCCGGGATTGCCTGCGCATGGCTCTCAACATAGAGATGGCTGAACAGCTAACAGTGCTAACAAGTACGAACAGTGCAAACAATGTGAGCCTCAGCTAGCCATTGGAACATACACACAGGAACTCAGGACCATTCTCTCTCTTTTCCTCTTATGCCATCTTTCAGAAAAAATGTGTACCAAAGAGTACCGATGTGAACATAGCACTACCTCTATAGGAATACTTATTGAATCTACCCTAGCTGTCCGCCATTGGTATTTACTCGTTATCGTCGACCTGGTAACACGGTACACGCAAAGCACGCTACTTGTTGCTGTTGCTGGCTGCAAAAACCAACAGACTAGTCTTCATGTACTCCCATCATCTGAGGAAGATCCAGTGGATTCACTTTTTTATGAAATATGCCCACAAACGATTGGAAAACTCTTTCTCAACGAGGACCAGAAAAAAAGCAGGATTCACTTAAAAAACTGAAGCTCAAGAATGGATCGATACTGACTGTCCACGACTCGGAAGCTGTAAGTTTTCGCCATTTTTATGTACCTTTTTGCAGGTCCAACGTATCTAGCTTCGATTGTTGGCTCACACTTTTGAGCAATGTTTGAGTATGTGATAACGAGAGAAACTGTGTGAACTAAGCCTCATTTGAAGCCGATTAAATGATGAGTAGTAGGTTTAATGTGTATAACGTTTTTCTTTTTTTTTAACGTCGCTTTTTATTGAACTTTGCTGTTGCACGAAAGCCCCCTCTGCCCTGTGATCCTGTGCATTGCTTCTTGTGTGTAAGTAAATGTACTTGACACACATGCCCTGAATGATACACATGGCAGCACTTTAAGAAACACTGATTCCTCTGCGTGGCAATGTTTTGTAACTTCGATTACATTAGCACCCAGTCGCTAACTCGCTCAGACTGAAAGCTCTAGTGGCCCCCTGGACAGTGTATGTAAAGTGACGCCAAGGCCAATATGACTATTATGATTCATAGACACGCTTAGCGTTACTGTAATACTATTATTAGTGAGTCACTGTTGCTACTCCGTTGCAATTTTTCCAGATTAGATTCAACTTTATTGCCATTGCAGGACAGGTACTGAGACAACAAAAATGCATACCGAGATGCATGAGTTTAGCAAGTTGACAGCTGAGGGGAAGAAGCTGTTCCTGAGCCTGCTGGTCCTGGACCGGAGAGTCCTATAGTGCCTCCCAGAGGGGAGAAGAGAAAACAGCCTGTAGCCGGGGTGAGAGGTGACCTTGACGATGCTGTGCGCCCTCCGCAGACACTGCTTGTGCTGGACAGCTTCGATGCACTAGGGCAGTTTTCACCACCCTTTGTCACGCTTCTGTTCCGACACAGAGCAGTTGCCATACCATCCTGCAGCGTTTCCACTATGGATTATTTCAGCAGCGGTGCTGAAGTGCATACATTTATTTTGCACCGCCGGATGATATATTCAGTAAGTCGCCTGAAACAAGAAGGGCGTTCGACGCATACATAGTTGTATGTGTCGAGTTACGTTTAATAAAATGCTTCAAAATACACACTTTTATTGAACATGTAATACAATATAAATAACATTGAATCAAGTCAATGTCAAATCAAAATTATGCAAAAAAAGAGGTTGTTTGTCGATTTAAACAAGAAGCGGTCTGGGAGCATTTTATCCACCTAGACTAGCAAACCCTATTAGTTGTTGCCACATTAAAAACAAGTTTAGTCTAATGAATCGAATCTGAACTGAAAAAAAACAACACCATCTAGGCATGGGCCTAATGTGAACTTCATTAATTAACCGTGAATTTTATTCTGCTGCCGACATTTCTACCACGGCACGAACCCCAAAATCCCGACAAGCGGGTACATTTTGTCAGCTTATTTTGAAGTCGCACTATGGCGAACTCATCACTTTCAATGTGTATGAGTTGGTACAGTGTGGAATTCAATAGGTTTGGATAACAGAGTTTAGTAGTCCTTTCCATAAAGACAAAGAGGGTACCCCCTTTGATAAAGAGCATTGGAACACCTTCGAGCTGTTCAGCGTTGTCTCTACGTCTTTGCTCAACTTCATTGTAATAGGTAGCGAGATCGGCAGCGGAGCCTTCATTGCTGCCAACTGCACTTTCGAATGACCTATAACGGACTGAAACTGTGGCAATGACTGGGGCCGTTTGATTTATACTCCTCCCTCGTACCCAACTCTGGCTGCTTAACATAGAAATAGCAAGTTTATTGTGTTTGGGGAGATTTTTATATAGCTGCGGCACTCATTCTTTAGCAGCGGCACTGCACTGCAAAACACTGTAGTGTGATCAGTGAGGATGCTCTCAATGGTGCAGCGGTCGGAGCTGCAGTGCAGGTCAAGTGTAACATGTACTATATATAGGAATACTATCAACAGCCGTAGGTCACTCCGGTTGCAGTTATGTAGTCTTGTATTGCGAGAGCACCAGGAAGCAAACTTTATTTACAAGCTTTTGGCTTGTCACAAATGTTCTGTGTAATCAATTTCTGCCCTGCTTGATAAAACTGATTTGTTATAATTTTTACACACATCGATGATGTTGTGGTAAACTATCAGTGCTTCCTGCACTCAGGACAGCACATAACTCCAGTTAAGTGAAACAAGGGTTTCCTGTCCGACTGACCCACTATAATACATCACCTGGACGTCGAGGAGGAGGAGGAGGAGGAGGAGGGCTGGATGCTACCTATGACCCCGCTCTGTCACAGACAAGTTGTGAGTTACTCAAATGTCCCTACACATGTGTGTTGCATCAGTTGCCGGTTTATTATCTGGAACTTATGTAGATTCATTCAGTGTGTGAACCTTTTCTGCAATGTCCTTCCAGGCGCAGCGGCCGTCCTTGTTTCCAGGACCGTTTTCTGTGATGTGGAGAAGCTGATCTACAGTTCTACATAAAGAGCATGGTTGGCGCAATTACTGAGTATAGTCGCAGAAACAGAAAAAGATAAAAAATAATAAAAAACAATAAAAATGAAGAGCAAGTATTGTCGGTGCGCGAAATAACGCACATGAAGATATGTCTTGCCTACTAGAAATGCATGAATACTAAAATAAATATGCAAATCTTTAGTTTTTTTTTTATCAGGCTCCACACTGTGATTGATCCTTGCATAAAGCAGTAACTATGATCGGATCACCTAGAAATGAAATGCATAGTACGCTATAAAAATGTTCCTCTTGTCATACCGTCATCACCTACTGTGCTACTATTAGTTGTGTGTTCATCACACACCTTTGTTAAGTACATGCCTTTCCTTTTATTCAAGACCAAATTTCTCTGCACATCTGCCTCTGACAGTATCATTTAATAGTGATTCTGCCACGTTTTTACAGATCATCTGAGTGTCCCGACGATCTGTCCTGAACCTCGTGTCTCAACCTCGCAGCATGAGAAACCATCAGAGGAGGAAGTTATCGGCGGGTCACGCTTCCGTCTGGCCATGGTCTGAAGAACAGCATCCCAAAGTTTCAGTATCCACAGGAAGAATGCGTTAGGATGACCACTGTGACCTGAGAGCTCCATTACCAGCAGAGACAAGGAACCCTTTACTCTAATGTAGGCCAGGAACTGGACAGTTCATTAACAACGTATGGCTTTGCTTCTTGCATTATGTATACGATATGTTAGCTACACAGGACAATTCTCTGTTTTCACGGTCAAACTTTACTAGTGTGTTGCCAGATAGGACACTATGAATTATACGATATTCTCTGCAGTCTTTTGAAAGCATATCAAACAGATAATCTGCAGTTTTGAAACCGAAGCAGATGTTTTGTTTTTGTCGTTATGTACTGTTATGTAAGACTAATTTTATTGTTTGCAGGCAAATACAAAAATTGCGAAATTGTTACCTCTAGCCGCACCTTTATATACAGGCGTGTGCCTCCAATTCTGTGTGGCAAGTGGATACTTTTGACCAAAGTGAAAGTGTTTGCTTTGAAAGGTTAAAAGGAAAAGTATGGTTTGAACCTGGATTGTCCATTAAACAAAAAACATGTATTTTTCTTCAATAAATGTTTTACCTTTGGATGTGAAATGCTCCATGAGTTATTGGAATTGTTTGGAAACGACCCTGTGCGGCCGCTGGAATCTAATTCATGCAGGTTTAAAAAAATTTAAAAATAAAAACTTTCCCCAGCATAAATAAGGAAATAATTGTCCGACCAGTAAAACATTTTTCAAGTGACTTTGTGGAGCATGGACACAGTGCAGTCCTCACAGCAGCTCTTGTCTTGTTTCATGTCGTACTTTCCACCCCCACATCCTAACAATTACTATAAATAAACTTATGTTGCATACTGTATGTTTTGGGAAGGCTGGTAACACATTTAGTTGCCCCTCTGTATTTCTTCATACATATCTCACTGTCTTCTCTATGAGCCACTGTAGGTAATTTCCCACAAATCTGGTTGTAAAGACAAACGTAAAACATAGTGTACGAGTTTACAGAGCTAATGCATAAATATTAAGCTGACACTTTCTATCGCAGACGTATAAATAGATAAATAGCAGCGTTTGCGTGGGGCAAACATCAGGGAAACCTGTTATCTTGGATGTTATTCACTTCTCCCCGATTTTAGAACAGCTTCCCCGCTGGAGCTTTAGTTTACAAGCAGTTATTGTGGTGATATTCACAGTAGAAGTCCAGCTAAATTTGGTCACAGTGATTCCTTGGCTGCAAAGACGCTGGGAAAGCAGATGCGGAAGACGATAAACTGAGGATGAATGGAAGTGAACATTAAAGCATGTAAACATTTAGTTGTAGACCCCCGAAAAGTATGAACTCGAAAATGAGCAAAATACGCCACCTGTAAAGAGTCCTGTTCAGCTTTCTTCTTATTTTTTTGTTTATTGTTTGATTAACGGGGTCATTGCACAATCCATTACTTGCACTGGATATAGCCAGATATAACATTTATTATTGCCACAAGGAGCATGTGGGAAAGGGGCTATTGCTTGAGTGTAGTTTGTTTTTACATGTATCCTATGTCTTCTGTAAATGTTGTCTGGTCACTGTTCGGGTTAGGTGCAAAAACCTCTCACAGTCCATTTGGGAAAATGGGTTTGAAAGAAGATCCCAACAAATTACCAGAGGGCACACCTTGATTATTAATACCAGAGAACATGAATTAAGGCTTGAAAGCCAAATCTCACAAACAGATATTCATTTGACTTGTACTGCAGCGATCGCTGTTGCGTTGGTGAAACCCTGTATGATAATGGACAAGATAATATAGAGCACAGCCACTGCAGCTGAGCCCAGAAAGCTGCCGTGGATCCGTGCCTGACAAATTCAACAGTACACAAGAGAAACGCATAAATCCAGAGCTGCATAGTAAAGCCATTCACCTCTGTAACTAACGGCTTATATATGCCAACAATGGAAGTGAGTGCTGTAAAGACATACCGTAGTTTATTTCAGCATTTCTCTCTCTCTCTCTCTCTCTCTCTCTCTCTCTCTCTCTCTCTCTCT
>CALSBV010010682.1:185920-205765 GCA_943590825.1 Bovichtus diacanthus
TCTCTCTCTCTCTCTCTCTCTCTCTCTCTCTCTCTCTCTCTCTCTCTCTATTGCACACTTAGCTAGCGTTACACCCAACCTACGCACCAAGTTATTCCTTAAAGGAGTTTGCTTCTTGTATAAAACACTTTTAACACACAGTTTAAAAAGCATCTAAAAAATACCTGATACCTACTAAATGTTGACTCCTATAGAGTTTGTGGCAACATAGAACCACTTCCAGCTAGGTGCCCACGGAGGACCTGGTCACTCTGTCTTGCTCTCCGCCATTGTTATTTCCTCGCTGTCGCGAACTGGTCACACCCAATTTAGAAGCTGCAAGTTTTGACATTTTATGTTCTACTGTTTATTTTGGCAGGTTAGTTGAGCTGAGTATAAGAGAATATAATAAGAATATAGTAGCAAGGCTGAATGAAAAATATAGTAGTATGCTGGTAACTTTTTTAACTTTTATTTTTGTTTTCCAATAGCTCCTTATGATGTTTCTTTGTCATTCAATATTGAATGAAAACTTACTAACTTCATCCTTTTTAATGTATCACATTCTATAATCCAGCTATAGTAACTTACTATATTGTTGCTTTATATACCACTCAGTACTGTGTTTGTTTGCTTTCAGTATTACACTAGAATCGCACTCAGAATACCGCAGAATCGATCAATCTGACGAATAACAATCAAAGAGAGCATATTAGCACGTTTGAGTTTGTATCACTATTTATTGTCATGTACTGTGAAAAAGTCAAAAATAGAACTTTAAGTCTGTGACAAATCTAAAAGTCTGTCATAAAGTGGAACTTTTTTTAACCATAGTTTGACTCTCTGCGGATGAGGTTGATCATTTGTGTCCTTGTGTGATTGCCCTTCAGCCGGCCGCACAGTTCAGCACAGAGTGTGGCTCATTACACTGAGACTCCATCTGCCAGGATGGACACTTACAGGGCAGACTGGCACTGAGTGTGACGCC
This sequence comes from Bovichtus diacanthus, assembly GCA_943590825.1. Classification (NCBI taxonomy): domain Eukaryota; kingdom Metazoa; phylum Chordata; class Actinopteri; order Perciformes; family Bovichtidae; genus Bovichtus; species Bovichtus diacanthus. The sequence continues at coordinate 186,888 of CALSBV010010682.1, forward strand.
TACTCCTGATATTAGCCTCGTCTCTGTACCCTTTCCCTGCACCTCAGCCCAACTCATTCGCTGTGCAGAGGCACACACTGCAGAAAAGAAGCCACTGTTGTGTAACAGGACGATCTGGATAAATGGATAAGTCTGAGGAATTTTATTTTCAGAGTCTTCTGTAGCCGGGCAGGGTGATGATGACACATGGTCTATTCAACTAATCAATTTTTTTGTTAGTCTACTCAAATATTGAATAGTAACATTTATTCCAGGATGAAATATTGATACCGATTGTGGTCAGTGTTTGTGTCACAGAGGCTGCGGTAAACAGCATTATCAGGCGAAAAAAGCATCAGAACAGAATCATCAACATGCAGCAAAAAAAAACAAAAGCAGATGTAAGCCTTAACTTCTTAAGCCGTAAAGTCTTGTACACGCATGAGAAAAATTTGTGTGCCAGCTCAGCTCACTATCAATGTGGACCCCTAAATGTTTGTAAGAAATGGCCTGTGTGATGTCCTGGCCATGTATGGCAACAGAACTATGATCTCCAATTGATCTGGGATCAAACACAATTTCTTCAGTTTCGCGTACATTGATCTGCAAATTATGCTCATCACACCAGTCAACAAACCTTTCCACTTCAGCTTTTGCAATTTCACAACAAATTGATTAGGTTGGGAGCTGACACAGTGATATGTGTACAGCGTGAACAGGAAGGGTTGAGCTGACGCATCCTTGGAGGGCCCCTGTATTGCTTAAGGCTATATCAGAAAGTACTGAATTAAGTTTCCACTTGTTGTGGCCTGTTTGATAAAAAAGAATAATACTACTTGATCAAAAAAGGGTTCACTTCCAACTGAACTAGCTTTTTAAGCAAGCTATGTGGATGAATAGTATTAAACAGACGACAAAAGACAATGCAAAGAAATGCTTGTATGTAAGCCAGGCCTGCTCTTCTCTCTTAAAAATACCAAAGTAGCAACATGGAGTTTAGCTATAGATTCCATAACGGTATGAACAACTTTAAACCGAATTATTCTCTAGTGTTCAGATAATAGGATGATCTGGCTGTAGGTTTGGAAAGGCTACAGGACAGGCAGGCTGCTGGTGGTTCAGATTTTCTTTTTCGTCTTTATTGCCTTTATTGATCGCAATGGTGAAGATAGACAGGAAAGGTGAAAAGAGTGGGGGCGAAACAGCATACATTTACTCAATCCCAGGCCGCTGCCGTAAGGATTTAGCCTTAATTCATGGGATGACCACTCTACCAGGTGAGCTACCGGGGAGCCCCGACGCTATGTCCACTTTTGGTCAAATCTTATTGTCAGATTGGTGACGGAGAGTGGCAACAACGGAAGGACCCAAATATATGGGTGAGGGCAGCAATATCCTTTTAGTTGTTTAGTGTACAAGCAAGGGTATGGTGGTGGTGGTCAGGCTTTCATATAGAACACCAGAAGGTCATGAGTTCAATACCAGGTTGCCACCATTGTGCTCCTGAGCAAGGCACTTAACCCTGAGTTGCTCCAGGGGACTGTCCCTGTAGTTAGTTCAATGTAAGTCGTTCTGGATAAGAGCGTCCTTTAAATGACCTGTAATGTAATGTAATGGTATACATTGGCTTATAGGCAGAATGGTAAAGAAAATGAAGCAGAAAATAAGGCAGGAGTCCAAGTAAGGCAATAGGTCAGGCCAGCGTCTAACAGGCAGTAAGGTGACAGGCAACAAAGGGAACAAAAGAAGTGCACTAGTATATGTAGTTAGTGAGTGCGTGATGAGGATGATTATTGAAGGGAATGTCAGGAATATCGGCAGGCATATTGTGAATGGTTTGAGAATGGCAAGTGAGAGGAAAGTACCTGTCCTGGGGAAAGTGAACAGGGACAGAGAGCCAGGCTAGAATAAACAACCAACCTCATGACATGAACAGGGATAAGTGTCGCCACACTGCACACCTGCATGAATATGAATGTTATGAATAGGAATGTTCCTAGCCACACAGCAGTGAATAAGTGATTGTGAAGCATATTGCAAAAACACAATGCCAGTCAGCCTATACGACTTCAGCACTCTGTCTGAACTAATGCTATGCTTCATTTAGTTGAATCAGTACTCCGACAGTTTAAATAAAAGGGGAACATTATAAGCTGAACAACGATGGATTTTCTGCTCAGATATGTTAATTACATCATACTGTATAAAATGGTGTTCCTGTTGTTTTCTTCAACCTGGATTTGTTTGTGTGTTCCAATGTACCCAGCAGACACTGTAGAGTGGAGAGTTGGTCATTCTTGCAAGATGCTGAATCCAAATCACAGTAAGATAGAATCCTCAAAAACCAGAGTGAGAACAATATTTTTTTCTTATGTGCCTCTGTCTCTACTTCTCTCCCCAGCACTCTGTGGAGGCTGTGAATGCCGGAGTGAATCCCATAGGTGATACCTCCTACAACTCCAGCCACTGGGATCTGGGTAGTGCCTTCTTCTTTGCTGGGACTGTCATCACAACCATAGGTACTTACCAAAACCAAACCAAACTAAACTATTGTCAACGTATGGCCCATATTATCTCTGTCATTACTGCAACAGGTGGACCAAAGTGATAATTTAGGTCCTCCCGCTGCTGTTATTTATAGGACAATTACACCCATTTTCAATCCATTCATAGTTACATAAACAACTCTCTCCCAAAGAGAGAGCAGTGAGCCTATCTATTCACCTTTGTCTGGACTCAGCTTTCCCCCAGTGGTAAACAATATCAGTTTCCCTTAGAGCGAGCAGGTATGCCACAATAGTTCCAACGATTTCCAGTCTTGTTTCAGGATTGTGTTATGTTCGAAAGATGTTAACTCATTTGTAATGATGTTCCTCTTGCCCGCCTCTTTCTTGTAGTCAGAGCAGTGTATCCTTCTTGCACTGCTGTTGACAGGAGGCCAAACCATGCTGCTTGGGAGCTGAGTGATATGATCACTGATTACCTGATGGGCTGCAGGTGTGATCAGTGCCATGTGCCAAGTGGCTGCAATACTCCCTCTATCACCTCTCCCAGCCAAGCCTTGGGGATCTGCCCCCTGTGCTGGACTGACTTAATTTCCCTTGGTTTGGTTTGGTCAGTAAACAAAGGCATCAGAAGATAATCAGGGGTATGCCATTTCTTTAAAAGATTTATATGATAAATCTGACAGGGTTTCCGTCTGCCAGGTTGTCTTACCTTATAGCTGACTTATGCTTACCCCTTTATCTCATTTGGCCCATGACATTTGGCCAGGAACTTGCATTCAGCCGTGGGTAAGAGGACAAGCTCCAACTCACCTCGCCAGAACGCCCGCACTAAAGCTTTTTGGTTGTAGACCTGGATTTGAGCTTAGTGTTCTTGTTGCATGTGCTTCCTCACTTCACAGGACAAAGGGGATTTGTTGGTCCCAGTCTTCCAATCCAGATCAATTACCTTTCTTAACATTTGTTTCAGGGTCTTATTAAAACATTCGACCAGCCCATTTGTCTGTGGGTGGTACAATGATGTCCTTTTCTGGCTCATCATCAACAGCTTGCACATCTCCTTCATTAACCGAGACATGAAGCGGCTTCCCTCGTGGCAAAATGTAATGGGACAGTCTCTGGATAGTGAGTGGCAGATTCATGATAACAAGGATATACCAATGCCCCCTACTGGACTTCCGGAGGGGTCCCACTATATCCATGGCCACTTTCTAGAAGGAAGGAATGAAAGGGCTCTGATAATTTACCTTCACACCTGGCCACTAGAAGCGGTCCTGGATTGTGTTGTAGGTCTTGTCTACCTCCAAATGAGCTCCTAGTTGGTAGGCTATGTAGAATACTTTGGGTATGTAACATTTTGGGAGCAGTAATTGTTAAACAGTGAGTTCCCCCTTTTTAACCATCCAATACAAGAGACCATTTTTTACAGCAAAGTGTGGAAAAGTGATAAAAGTCACTCCTGTGGCGAACACCTTACCATAGGCGGTGGTCTGTGCCTCTCTTTCCTCACATCATTGATAGCTCACAGGCTTGTAGACCTATATCAACATCAGCAATGGAGTGGAAATAGGGTAAACTCAGCTGTTGTCAGTTCATGCCCTCCTGGCCATTTGAAACACTTTTGACAGTCCTGATTTATCAGAGGTCAACGCTGGGTGGTTGGTGCTGGGTGGTTCTAGGTCGCACCTCCTAAGCCTTTGCGTATCTCCTACCAGTTCAGACTAGGATTTTTTGGGAGTACCGCTTGGCGTCATCTGGCAGTGCCCTAATGCACCGGTCCATTACATGCCTGTCGAGGGCTGGAGGTCCATCACCTGTGGTTAGCCAGCTGCGGATTAGTCGAATTAGAGGAGCGACCTGTGGTCGAACTAGGGAGCTGGAGTTATCGGTCCAAGTGTGGAACCGCTGAATCCTTGTTTGAGGGTTGTGACCATAATGGACTAAAATGTCAGCCTTTAATGCTTCATAATTGTTAGGATCTGAGAGGGGGAGGTCCTGACATGCCTTGAGCTTCCCCTGTTAAAAAAGGGACAAGTGTACCTGGCCACTCTGCCATAGGCTGCTCTCCTCTCAAATACTTTGAGGTACACCAAAATGTCATCTTCACTACTCCGTTTGGTAAGGACTTTCCTGGGTTCAATAGGGTTCTCTAGATTTACCAAATGTGACTTGCTCTATCATTTTCAATCACATTGAGGCGGAAAGCTTTCCAATGATATCTGTATTGTTTTTATCCTCCAAATTTAAGCAAAATACGTCTCATTACATAATGGCTGTTACCGAGCCATGATTTTGAGAAAAGGTCCTTCAAATTTATGCAAATTAATCTGTATCCACATGTGATTTTAGGGGTACCAAACACTGCCCTTAAATTATAATAACAATTTCCCTTCTTTGGGGAAAATTATTTAGTGAAACATATACCAAAATATTAGCCACAGTTATTTTAAAAGGGGGCTCCAGGCTTAATAATATGGACTGTCCTCCCTTGCCTCCCCTTAGGACTGCCATTGGATTAGCTATGATTCATGGCCCAGTCTGAAATCTTTGTTAGTCTATAACAAAGATAAAAAAACGTTGTTAGCTGATCAGGCCATCCCTCTCATAATGTTTAGCAGTCACCAGCTTATTGTTCATGGGAATCCATCGGGTGGATGGATTTCTAAGCTAGTAGCATAGAGCATAAGGATTGTCACACGGAACAAAGTTGATGGGTGGGTGTGTGGTTGTGTTTGTTCTTTGTGAAACACACACAACACACTCCGCCTATTGTAATGACTCTGCTGCTAAGTTGCTCCGTTCACCTCGTTGTTATCATACCTTTACAAGCTTCAAAGCTATATTTATCATCTGAATTTGGCAATAATAGTTCAATATTCTGAAAGCCAAAAACCACTGTTCCAGACTTTGCCACTCAATGCCCTTCATTCATTCATTATTTGAGGGAGACGTAGTTATTTCAGCTGAGTAGGACCAGAGTGGGAGCTGACAGTGCTCGCTGAGGTTGTCATCATGCCTTTATAAGCTTCAACAATGTATTTATTGTCTGAATATGGCAATAAGAGTTTAATTTCTGATAGCCAAGACTGTGTTTGTTTAAAATAAATCAAAACCCCAAAACAACCATAAAACGAGATGTTGACATAGATCCACATTTATCTTGAAATGAGCCGTTGCGACATCCGACTGATTTTGATCGTGTCACATATGTCGGCCAAGCATAGTCATGGCATCTTGAAAGGCTTTAAGGCTCTGGGCCTGCTGCGTTTGGGTATGGATGAGCTGAGCTAAAATATATTTTCATTGTGAAACTACAGCGGTGGAACAGATGTGCCCGCATTCTCCATCAAAATGTGGCAACCCAGGGGACATGTTGCCAAGATTCACAATAAAATGGGAGACACTAAACTAGAGTTGACATTAAACATAAAGTATCTATAATAAAGAATTTTGGGGAACAGGGGAGGGGTGCAAACTTCAACTAAGGACTCTTCCTATCCGGGGTCTTTGGCTCTTGTCCTCTGCTTAGTGCAAGGCTGTTTAGCTGTCCTGTGGGGAAAGTAGAGAGAGCAGTGAGCCTTTCTATTCACTTTTGTGGGAACCCAGCTTTCCCCCAGTGGTGTTGGAAAGGAAACAGAGAGCAGGTAAGCCACAATAGTTCCAACGATTTCCAGGCTTGTTGTTTTGTTCGGAAGATGTAATCTCACTTGTAATGTTGTTCCTCTTACCAGTCTCTCTGTCGTAGTCAGAGCGTTGTATCCTTCTTGCTCTACTGTTCATAAGTGGCGATACCATGCTGCTTGGGCTTCCAGGCCATGGCTTGCTTAAAGAGCAACTTAACAGTGGGCTGAAAAGCAGTTTTGCTGTCCTCTCTGGACGAAGGTTACAAGACTTTCTCACCATTGACCACACGCAGCATCAGTGATGGTGTGACCCAATAATGATGTCACTGTGTCCTGGAGTCCACTTGGACATCCCTGCAGCAAGGTGAAAACAACTGGAGGTTATCAAAGACAATATTGTCAGTGAGTGTTCAGTTACTCTTTCACTTTGTTTTCCACTTTTATTTATAGTGCTTACCCAGACTTGAAAATTAGCACCCATGGGTAACGTCTCAATTCTCAGCATGGCAGCTGATGAGATACAACAAACATTGTTCATTGCTTTTGTCCTCACCAGTGATTTAAAAACGATGTCTGATATGCATGTTGTATATCCATTAGAAAGTGTAAGTAAATGTGCCCAGTGCTTCCTGTCGTCCTGTAAAACCCCTTTTTGGCTCCTTTACTTCCTCAGGGTATGGTAACATTGCCCCAAGCACTGAAGGAGGAAAAATATTCTGCATTCTCTATGCAATATTTGGAATCCCGCTGTTTGGATTTCTCCTGGCAGGCGTTGGGGACCAGCTTGGTACCATATTCGTCAAAAGCATCGCCAAGGTGGAGAAGATGTTCCGGGTGAGTCACAACGTAACACGCCTATCATCTATGAGTCTGCTTTGTGGAAATGATAAAGGAAATTGACATTTTTTATTTGGTCCCTTGGTTTTAAATGACATTAGTACACAAGAGGACAAGACACCCAGTAATAAAGGCTGTTTAAACATAAATAGTATATTTCAGACACATAATGTCTCCATCCGTGTTAAGGTGTTGAGAGAGGGACTCTCCATCCTAGAGAGACAAAATGTGGACTTCAAAGAAAAAACCCTGACCTGCAGTGAGAAAAAAAGATCCAGCAGTCGTGCGGAATGATGGAGGACCTCACCCAGCACTCCATCATGCATAACAACCAGCTGCAGGCTGTAAAGGCAGATGTCCACACTTTGATAGAAGAGCTGAGGGGTCATCGCCCCCTCCTTCCCGCCAGCATTTCCCCTCCCCCTTTCGAACCGTCGAACCCTCCTATCCTATCGGAACCCAATACACCCTACCGAACCTCACCCTTAAAATCCCTGCAAACACGCCAACTGAAAATTACACACACTCACCACAGTACTGATAAACCCACACACACACACACACACACACACAAATGCACACACACACACACACACACACACACAGCTTCAACCACTCAATGCTGAAATTAACAAAATGACCTCCTTCAGCAGCACCTATCCACATCCACATTAGTGAGAGAGCTGTGGGGCTGTTTGCCTCAGGCCGAGGGGAAAACCACACCAAATAAGTTCTCCAGATATGTAAAAGCCTGGGCTTATTCATTGTTAATGAAATGACCTGCAGGGACTCTCTGGGTAGTATGACCTATTCCTCTGTTTTAGGCAACAGTGTTGGGAATTATGGCGTTACAGATATCGACCCAGAGGATGTCAATGCAATTGTTGTTTTGCCACAACTTCCCTTTTCAGACCACTGCCAAACAACACTATTTCTGAATAGATCTACAAAATAGTATGAGTTTTTAGTTGCAAGAACAGCGGCTACCTAAGGGATTAAACCGTAACAGTGCTTTTCAGATTCGCTGCCCCGTCCTTCAGTGAAACCTGGCTTGGTGAGCACATTACCAATAACCCACTCCACCTGCCAGGCTTCCAACTCCTCCCAGCGGACCGTGTAACGGAGCTACAGAGTATTCTCTTCTCATCATGATTACCGGTCAAGCTGATGCAATAATAAAGCCACAGTGGGGCATTCCCGACTCCTGCATTTTAGTAGCCAACAATTACTTCCAAAAAGTAGTCAACTAGTCAGTCAATTGCAGAATATATGTATCTATTTTTTATCTATCTACCCAATAACATTGATCAATTCTAGCCAAAAAGGTCTCAGACACAACCAGTAAAGGGTTAACTAATGTAACCCACCTGAGGCTGTTTGCAAATGAGCTGAAATCTGATTGGACTAAACCCAGCAGGCTTGTCGGAGCTGGATGGAGATACATGTTCGACTGCAGTAACAACGCGACTGCTTTCTTTGCAGCACGAGGCATTGCGACTGCTTCATTACTTCACTGTGCTAAAACCATAGATGAACGATTAGTCTTCAAAGATGTGTCGAGACAGGTTTTATGGTTCACATGTTAATTTGACTTTGTTTGTGCGTGACTTTCCCTCACAGAATAAACACAACCAGATCAGCCAGACTAAAATCCGTGTGGCCTCCACTCTCCTCTTCATCCTGGCTGGCTGCATCTTGTTTGTCACTGTCCCAGCTGTGATCTTCAAACACATTGAGGGCTGGACGGCTCTGGAGTCAACATATTTTGTCGTCATCACTCTGACGACAGTTGGAATAGGTGACTATGTTGCAGGTGAGAGTTTATCAATCATCATCAAAATAGTCATGAATGGAAATATTCTGATTTCTTACATTTTATAAACCACAAATAAATGTATCCGAACACATGGATGACGTTTAGGTAATTTCGAGTTGCAGTTTCTTTTTGATTATAATTTAGGTTTATATTTTACAAGAAAAAAAACTGTAAGAAATATAATATTAAAGCTCATATATTATTCTCATTTCCAGGTTCATACTTGTATTTTGGGTTTCTACTAGAACATGTTCACATGCTTTAATGTTCAAAATACTCTTTATATTTCTCATACTGTCTATCTGAATATACCTGGATATGTCTGAAACGCAGTTTTAGCGCATTTCAACAGAATTGCGTTGCTAGGCAAAAGCCTGGGTCCATGTCTACTTCCTGTCAGCGGATATCATTCATATATACTGCAACCGGAAATAAACTGGGACAAATTTAGAATGTTTGTTTTTTAAACAGTGAAATATTCCATTGTTATGACATCACAACTGTATGAAAATTATGACCCCCCCAATCCTCCTAATTCCTGACAGAGTGTGTCTAGATTCTTCCGCTGTCAACACGCCCATTCATTCAATTGCAGGGTTTCACCATGAGATAGTGCTACCTTCATAAAAACACATCAGCCAAAGTACACTGAAGAGCCATGTGTCTTTGTTTAGGCCATGGTTTACACACTAGTTTCCCAGACATACAGTCATTGCTGGAACGTCAACAATGTTTGCTGCCCCTCTGTTGTCAATAGTTAATTAATCACATATTTTTAACAGCACAAACCCTGATTTTCAGTGGTGGAATGGAGTACTAAGTACTTTTACTCAAGTACTGTACTCATCATAACACAGATTAAGCTTCACTTCCATTTGTTCTCTTAGATGCCATTTGTATTCTAAAGCATTTCAACCTATACTTCAGACCTGTTTCATAGTGATGAACAGAAAATTATTTAAATTTGAATGATGTTAATACCATTTATATACTACAGAGGAAAATTCTATTTAAATTGCATTTGGACTTAACTTGACAGAATTGATACTTTTTTTTTTTTTTTTCATGTTATTGATCCAGTCTAAGGTTTCAGAAAATAAACAGTAGGAAGACTGACAGAGTCCTAATAAAATCAGAAATGTAATCTTACCAGTATAAAGTTGACTTTCAGTAAGTACTTCAACTTTAAAATAATAAATGATGTTGTATCAATATATAGATCTTATATATATATTATTATAGAATAAGCCACCCAGCAGTATATACAGTAATTAAAATGAGCTTCATCTTTACCAGCTGCAACATTAAAGTGATGAACACATGAATGAATCGATAATTATAATTCAATAATATATATATGTAATGAAAATGTTTACTTTTAGTACTTATATTTTGATGCTTATACTTGTGTACTTTTACTTAAGTATTATTTTGAATGCAGGACTTTTACTTTTACTAACAGAGTATTTTTACAGTGTAGCTATTTTTACTTAAGTAAATGATGTGTGTCTTCTTCCGCTGCTGACATAAAACAGTGACTTTACATCAGCTTCCACTCAGAGGGGGCAGGGAGACCCGTGGACATAAATGGCCGATGGCCCAAATCACACTGTCATACTAATGAAGAGACCAGCACAGTATCGCTGCTGAGAAAAATATGAGTCTGCTGACATAAACTGTCTGTGTGACCGAAACAGGAGACTGACATCACTGTTTTGCTACAGGACATTATTTTACAATTTCTCTGAACTGTTTTGTGTGTTTTAATAAACCGGTAATGTGTGAACTTTACTATTGTCTACGACTCTAAAGTGAAACATTAACCGACAATATGATAATAATCATTAAAAGTATAGCAAGACAGTTTTTTAAAGGGTTTACTTTGCAAGCCAAAATATGTTTCACACTGTGACACCACACACTCACCTTAGCTAAATAAACCAGAGAAGGTAATCGTCACAAAAATAAATCACATTGGGATTCATTCTAATGTCCGAGTAGATGGTAATCATAGTGTTGAATTAGCTGACAAGGTTATCAGCATCGTCATCTCGCATGTGAAACAAGAAACAATTACACTAAAACAATTCAAAGAGTATATTTGATAAATTGTTGTATGTGCATCGCTTTACAACCATAAACCTTCTTTTGTCTTCGTAAAAACTAGGCATATGAGCTTCTACACACACACACTCAATGTTTATTTCAGAGCTCTCTTGGTGCATGTGTGATGGATGAAGGCCTCACTAAGCTGTTATGACCTCCAGTTACTGTGAAAAGTAGTTGTTGATTATTCCTCGTTCCTCGGGGAGATGCATGCTGGCTGCAGCAAAGTGATGTACATTTCTTCACGTCGTTCATGTCTTTTTTTTCTAATTAGGGGGAGACAGAAGGATTCAGTACCGGAAGTGGTACCGACCACTGGTGTGGTTCTGGATCCTGGGTGGTCTGGCCTACTTTGCTGCAGTGCTGAACATGATCGGTGACTGGCTGAGGGTGCTGTCTAAAAAGACAAAAGAAGAGGTATGCTCCCATAATGAAGAATCAGCGCTCATAAGGAAGTTACATTCTTGACGGGAATAGAACAAGCTTTGGCATATTCTAATTCATCACTTACCAAATAGGACTACAATCAATACTTGTGTTTGTTATAGATTATTTAATACCTATTTTGTTTCTGAACAAACTCAGACTCATTTTAACACAACCCATATGGCGTATGCATATTGTGGTGCTACTTGGATCTGGATATTGCAGCGAGAGTTCTGTCATTATCCTGAAAAACTCCACGCTAATGGCCGTATATCCTATTTATTAGATTGGTTTATTGATAGGGCAGTAGGGCACGCGATAGGTCATGCTGAATGGGATTTTTAAGATCGCCCTTTAATAGACGGCGAAGTAAACTGCTTCAAACACTGCGCATATGGACAGCACATTTTGGGATTCATTACAGTTTCAACATTAAATTTTTTTCCCCAAGTTTGAATTTCAAATAACAAGTGACAGCCGTATAACAGACTTTCGTTCAATGTGCTAATGTTTTCTGTGTTCACTTCTGGCACCAGTAGATTTAAACTACTTAGTTGTGTATGTTTTGTGTTTTTATAGGGGAACTATAAAAATTAGCTTTGCATTGTTACTGCAGTGCATCTCAACCTTTCATTTTGTGTCCCTGTAAAGCAAAGCAATCTTTATACTGCCCCATTCAGTATATTAACGAGCTGTACACTGATTCATCAGAATGATTTGTAGAGGCCTGAGAGGGTAAATATTTGGTTATTTGGTCATTTGCAAGAAAAAAGGCAAAGGTTAGAGTCAATATGGTTTCTATCCTATCCTTTTAATCATCTCAAAATGTATTGGAGTGGGCCCTCAGAATGTGGACCACTGATATTGTGTGTAACAGACCTGATAGGGATGACATTAAGTTTGGTCACTGTTGAAGAAATTTAGATGTGCTGTCAAGGCTGATAAAACGTCTGACATTATCATTGTGCTGCAGCATTATTGTTAAACAAGGTATACATACACTTATAACTGATGTACTGATTTGTTGTGACTGTCTTTGGCCAAGGTTGGAGGGATCAAGGCTCACGCAGCAGAATGGAAAGCAAATGTGCGAGCAGAGTTCCGGGAGACACGTCGGCGTATGAGTGTTGAGGTCCACGACAAGCTGCAGCGAGCCGCCACCATCCGGAGCATGGAGAGACGTCAGCTGGGCTTGGACCAGCGTGCCTTGTCCCTGGACATGCTTTCCCCAGAGCGCCGTGCCATCTTCAACAGCCTGGACACCAACAGCTATAAGACTTCCTCCCAAGAGAGCATCGACTCCAAGCTGAACAACCTTCGCCTGCGAGGGGCGGAGCAGTGCGACCAGAACTCCAACCACCAGACCACATCCGAGGACAACATTTTCAACCGCCTGGGCTCCGTCTCCAAGTTGGCCAAGCGCAACAGGAATCGGGACCTGAAGAAGAACATCCCGGCCGAGGCTCGCCGGCCTCACAGCGAGGCCTACGGCTGCAGCACGCCCGCTTTTGACTGCAGCACATCCACTGCAGACGAAGGGAAAAGGAAGGACGAAGGAGAAGATGAGAATGAAGACAAAGAGTGTAACACTAGCTTGTCTGATTTTCCACTGTTTGCAGATGCTTGCAATGGGTTTATTCCTGAGCAGACCAAAGAGAATGAGAGTGGGAAAACACTTGAAACAAAAGAGTTGCATATTCAAATGGAACCATAGACTGTATGTACTCCTACAAAAGGAGGTTTTAAATACCACCATTAGTGCCTTTGGTCTCCCTTACTAATGTGTGTGCTTAAGCAGGGATAACACGTGTCCCTTTGTGCTATATACTGTAATGTCTACATAGTCAATGTGGACATTACAGTACAGTTTGTGTCTTACTGTACAACCAATATGTAGCTACTGGTTCTGATGGACACACATTGTGTTGTATAAATGCAAGACCTGGTAGGATTTCTAAAATTGTGCTATGGTCATATAAAACAAAATAAATAAATAAAAACTAATGGGTATTTAAAGGATATCAGTTTTGCAGCTTTCGCCATTATTTCTCTCAGTTATGATAACATAGTACTCAACTAACGTAATAGCTGAGATTCAGATACTCTCCATGAGGGATGGGGGAAAGCAAATTCTTTCCCTCAGTATTTGTTCACTCAATATTCAGTGTTACGTATATATATATATATACACAGTATATATACATATATATATGTATATATATATATATGTATATCTATATATGTATATATATATATGTGTGTGTGTAGTGTTCACTGAACACCTTCTGCTTCATGTTAACCAGAAATAATGAACACCACTGCATGTGGCTCATAAGACAATGTCCGTGTTATTAAAGTGCAAAATTTACTTTTTGTGTCCACATAGCCAGGAGGGTCTACATGCACCCCAAAATTAAGCGTGACCATCCACCTATGCAGACACCCAATGTGGTATGGAAAGAACGACATGGTTGCCCATTGTCCGTCGACACATCCATTTTGGAGTTTATCTGGCTCTTAGCACACTTTCATATAACAGGCTGGTGTTTCGCTCACTCAGTCACTTTTGCATTTTGAAACGCAGGCCCACTTGTGGAAAGTACTTTTGAAAACTTGTGTGTGCAACATGCTGCAAGGTAGGTGCTCCTACCTTGTTGCTTTGTGTTCTGTGTGTATTTTGTGTCTGGTTATGCACACCACTTGTTAATGGGGTAATGCTGTTGGATTGTTTTTCCGAAAGGAAATAAGGGCCTAACTTATCGATGAGGTGATTGGTCCCTTCCAGGTGTCAGGCTATTAATTTAACTAGCAAAAGTGACCTGCTGATGCTGGAGTGGCAGAATACCTCCCCTCTAATTGTCAAACTGAAGACTTCGCCCTTAGAAGCAGAATCAAGGAAGGCAAATTTTGTATTTCTTGTTTCTAGCCTTGTCTGAGTCTGTTGTTATGATGTTGGTGTGGTCCCGTGTTTCAGCAGTTAAGTTAGTGAGTACAAAGTTATCATTACTGATAAAAATTATGGCCAAAACTATTTATTGCAACTAGACCCAAATTGTAATACAAGTGGAAATATCCTCAAACACAGAAAGGGTGTACAAGTTTTCATCCAGTAAAGACTGGGGACTAGATAAAAGCACGGCAGAATAAAAGAAAAAAAATCAGAAATTAGAAATGCATGCCAGTCTCAAAATTTAAAAAAAAGTCCCTAATATGAAGTGTCACATTCAATGGACGCCAATGAGATGATTGTAAGTATTTTAATGAGGTGTAACCTGTTCTGCGATTCCATGTATGGCTCAAGTCAAAACATAAGTATTACACAAGAATAATGACAATCAAAAATAAACCACCCCCAAAAAAAGTTGCTGTGGAAGAGTACAAAAAGTACCACATGATAAATGAATTTAAATGTAACACTTACTCTATGTGTTTGTTGTCATGCAGATTTTTTCCCACGTCTCCTATTGAAACTAAATCATTCAAATGTGCAATCCAATGTGAATGAAAAACGATCCAGAACATGTTGTGCGTGTTCCCCAAGCTAAGCTGTTGTCTCGGTACAATGTCCAAAAAAGGCTACCTAGATCATGACCTCTTTGAATATTATCTCAGGGCTTGTTGTCCTAATGTTTGATGTTGATGTTGTCTAACAAGTGCTGCATTCACACTTTGAGAGGGGACGATGACTGCACCTGGGAATGAATGACGACAGAATGGAAGATAAGCCATAATGTGAAAGGAGGGACTGTTCCATACTGTAGATGGAACGCCAATCAAGTGATGGATGGGTTTGAGATTATAAAGGGCACAGCTGTTACTCTCAGAGAGTATTGTCTACCTTTGGGTATACTTGACTCAAGACTGCTGAAAAACACACCGATGTTTGGATCACCAGTAAGTTCCTGAAGGGACATTTTGTGGCTTGAATCTGGTTTTACCCCTCATCTGCAACGTGGAAAATCCAAATATGAGCAACGCGTGAGGAGTGTGGATGGAGCTGAGTTGGGACAAGCATGCGGCAACCATTACAGCTGATATGCTTGATAGGCTGAGAGACATCCAAATGCTCCAGAACATACTACTTAAGAAGCCTTAATACCGTTTGATGGATTCCTCAAACTCATCCTTATGACGTGAAGAGCAAGGAAAATTTGCTCTTGAGACTACAGCTTTCAGCTAATGGTGGGGGCTACTTGAGCGTTCAATGCTATTCGTACAAAGTACTATACATTTTCATACCATTGTGGGAAGTGACACCACTCGCATAAAGGCTGTAGCAAGTGTGAATGCAGCAAAAGGAAGGACTACATGTGTTTAAAAAAAAAACCTTCTAAAAAGGACTACGAAATGTCAAATCTTAAAAAGAAAACCAATACATGGAACAAAAAAGGCATGCTATATTGCAAAACTATATTATGATGTATATGGTGTTGATTGTAAACCACCACATGCTTCAGAGGATGATGCTTACCATGGCATTTTGTTTTTTTTAACTGCCTTTGTTAAAATGCACACACTGCACATGCTCTGTACTTGGACATTGCTTACAGTATCTCTTGTGCAACCATTACATTAAATGTAGTGATTGCCGTTTGGAAATAAAAATCAAAGAATGAAGTGCTATTTTTGAGTATCCAGCAGTGCATTTCAAAGTCATATGACGTAGTTTTGATTCTCATTTACCTCTATCTTTCATATCTACTATCAGTAGGTTTTATTAGGACGGAAAGGAGGATGGATCAGATTCACGGTCACTGTCTGTGACCTCCCAAACACCGAAATGATCCCCTGGTTTTAGCTGTTCTTTCCTGTTTGTACCTCTGAAAAGTCCTGGGAGAACGTTCACAGAAACTGGATCACCTTCAGGCGCACTTCCTGACTCTGTGTCCGATTTAAAAACCTTGTTCGTTTGCTGCTTATTTAAACGATGCCACACGGGGGCGGTACGGGCCAGAAGGTACAGCCTTCTAGCAATCACAAGGTTCTTGGTTCGATACACTCCAGATAGAATGCCGAAGTGTCCTTGAGCAAGACACTGAACCCCTGACCGCTCCTGATGAGCAGGATGGCACCTTACATGGCATCAGTGTATGAATAGGTGTGCTAATGGCTGAATGTTGGTATGCGTAGTGCTTTGAGGTCGATAGACTAGAAAAGCACTGTATGAATGCAGTCAATTTACCATAGTTTAGATACACTTCAGTCAGAATCAATTTTAGTGCAAAACAATCCCTGAAACGGCAACATCATGACATATGGACATCACTACACCTTGAACAAGCAGCACTACGGCAGCTTCCGGCCACAGGGACAATGTGTTATTTTCACTCTCAGGGATCTATTACTCAGGTTTGGCAGAGCTAAACTGAAATAATACCCAACACCCTAAATTTAATTTTTAAGACTATTCGGGGAAACAACTTACTTATATGACTAATATTATTGGAACTGCCTGCACTCACCGCACTTCACTAGCTGGGACTAATGCTTGCTCTGTTTCTTTTTTCGTATACTAACTATCTTTGTCATTCCAGGTCCAGCCACTCCCTCCCTCCACCCGACCCCCCGCCCATATCAATTGACTCTGCAAGATTGTATAGTGTGCATCTGCCCTAGCTTTTCAGCATTATTTTTCTAACCTGCCTGATCCTGCCTGCCTTAAAGTGAAAATATATTTGTAAAAGCGAAAATATATTTTAAAAGAAATTATGAATTTTTTCAAAATAGGTATGAATTTGTTTGTAAAGTGATGCCATTTTGGAAAGGTGAAGACCATTTTGGAAAATGAACACATTTTACAAAAGGGAAAATATTTTATGGAAGTGACAACATTGTTCGTAAATAAATTCATCTTTTTAGAGTGAGGTCAATTATCGACGACAAAGGATTAGGGTTAACACATTTTCCAAAAGTGGAAACATTTTCCAAAAATGTACTTAAAAAACAAAAACTGAACATATTTTCTTTTTTTTCTCTTTTTTTTTTTTTTTTTTACTAAACAATTTTTTTTAATCTGTCTCTCCACAATCCCCCAACATCCAACATTGAATTTTCAACATTCCCATGAGGATCTACAATCCTGTAATCTGCTGGAAGCCAATTCATTGGAGCTCATGGAAATCATCATTGAACTGAATTTCTGCTGTTGATTAATGTATAAAGAGCACCGTGAGACGACAAACTTAAAAGCAATTACATGTTAGACTGATCACCAGATAGGAAAGGGACATGAAATACCATCTGATTCTTCAGATTACACCTAAAATACTCTTTGATTTGGGCGAAGTGTGCAAGAGGCAAGACATGATACAAAAAAACACAGCTGCTGTTGTACTTCAGTTGTAATTTTCTTTGTTGGCCTGTCATCACCATTCATACAACCAATGTGGTTATGATTAAATTGTTTATAAGAGCACAATGTTCTTCATGGATCTAGACTCACTCATTTTGCTTTCAAAGTGCACCAGATTGATGCATTTCATTTTAAAATGTATACCCTTTCGGGGGAGCCTGCCCCTAGAGGGTCCGGGGTCCATTCACCACAGTCTCACAAAATATTATAGGAAATGCTGTAATATATAGAGCATTGGCCTATAAAACTGTGCTTTACAATGAAAGAACAGCTTTACTGGGCATGGTTGAAGACTGTAATTGCAGGAAATGGCGCTTTCATGGAAAATAGAGTCATGCTATAGGGTACAATCAGCTCTGTTTGTTGAACATATTCACTCTTCTTCATCATGTCTTCATTGCATCATGATGGACACCTTAACATTTATTCAAGATTCATTCATTCAACAGCAAACATAGTGGGAAAGCAATACACTTGAACAGTAGGCTATAATCGTACTTCATTGCCATTACCAGGTCTTACATATTGTGGCAGTGGGGTGGGTATGGTCACGGTGCCGGCTGCCGGTGGAGAGGTGGGAGTGACTCAGCTGGAGGTCAGACAGCTGGACGGAATCAGGTAATCAGTCACACAATATAAGCGTGGCGGTAACCTGGTTCTCTTCTTTGTGTGGGCAAGAAAGCGGCCTCAAGACATTCAGGAACTGGGAGCGATGTTAAGTGACATGGAGCATGTCATGTTGTAGACAGAAGGCTAGCAAACTTTAATTAAAAAACCCTGTTTGTCTACACCAAATCTCCTCTCCTTCCATCATCTTCGCTCACACATATATGAATTGAATTTTCATGATTTAATAAATTTTTTGACCAGCACAGCGCTCATTAGCACTTGGCAAAATGTTGAATTATCCACTGAAATAACATTGAAACAATGCCAGTATACCTCCGTGTAATTGAAATGATTTGTGAACTACAACAGAAATGGCACGGTCAGAGGTATGCTTGTGGAATTACAATTTGGCTGGTCAGCTGACATGCATTATTGAGCTACACTGTTACCAACACTAAATGTACCTTTCTACACCAATCTACAAGAATATTAATATTTCTTTTGCCATTAAATTTAGTAACAGGTTTTGTCCATAAAGGGACATTTTGCCTGACTTTCAAACAGCTCTGTGTTATTGCAGTGTGTGTGTGTGTGTGTGTGTGTGTGTGTGTGTGTGTGTGTGTGTG